>JAXCGZ010008171.1:2500-51568 GCA_037179515.1 Halocaridina rubra
ATATATATATATATATATATATATATATATATATATATATATATATATATATATATATATATATATATATATATATATATATATATATATATATATATATATATATATATATATATATATATATATATATTATATATATATATATATATATATATATATATATATATATATATATATATATATATATATATATATATATATATATATATATATATATATATATATATATATATATATATATATATATATATATATATATATATATATATATATATATATATATATATATATATATATATATATATATATATATATATATATATATATATATATATATATATATATATATATATATATATATATATATATATATATATATATATATATATATATATATATATATATATATATATATATATATATATATATATATATATATATATATATATATATATATATATATATATATATATATATATATATATATATATATATATATATATATATATATATATATATATATATATATATATATATATATATATATATATATATATATATATATATATATATATATATATATATATATATATATATATATATATATATATATATATATATATATATATATATATATATATATATATATATATATATATATATATATATATATATATATATATATATATATATATATATATATATATATATATATATATATATATATATATATATATATATATATATATATATATATATATATATATATATATATATATATATATATATATATATATATATATATATATATATATATATATATATATATATATATATATATATATATATATATATATATATATATATATATATATATATATATATATATATATATATATATATATATATATATATATATATATATATATATATATATATATATATATATATATTATATATATATATATATATATATATATATATATATATATATATATATATATATATATATATATATATATATATATATATATATATATATATATATATATATATATATATATATATATATATATATATATATATATATATATATATATATATATATATATATATATATATATATATATATATATATATATATATATATATATATATATATATATATATATATATATATTATATATATATATATATATATATATATATATATATATATATATATATATATATATATATATATATATATATATATATATTATATATATATATATATATATATATATATATATATATATATATATATATATATATATATATATATATATATATATATATATATATATATATATATATATATATATATATATATATATATATATATATATATATATATATATATATATATATATATATATATATATATATATATATATATATATATATATATATATATATATATATATATATATATATATATATATATATATATATATATATATATATATATATATATATATATATATATATATATATATATATATATATATATATATATATATATATATATATATATATATATATATATATATATATATATATATATATATATATATATATATATATATATATATATATATATATATATATATATATATATATATATATATATATATATATATATATATATATATATATATATATATATATATATATATATATATATATATATATATATATATATATATATATATATATATATATATATATATATATATATATATATATATATATATATATATATATATATATATATATATATATATATATATATATATATATATATATATATATATATATATATATTATATATATATATATATACAAATTTTGACCCCAACTTAAGAACACACATGTTTGCCAAGCCACCATGTGTCCCACTCGCCCGCTCTGTTCTGCATTGGTGCCCGCACTGTATGGTTTGTTCCTGATCTGTTCATAGTTCTTGCTTTATTTTCCATTGTTTTACCTTTCATATAGCCCTTACTATGGCTCCTAAGAAAGTTAAGTGTTAGTGATATTGGGGGGACTCTCCTTCCAATAATTAGTCCCCCTCCTCCTCCACCACCATCCATGTATGCCAGCAACAATCATCGACAAAGGTAAATACAGTACTCTTTCTTACCTACATTATTTGTTTGTACCTACAATATGTACTCTTTCCTACTGTATGGTGTTAGTGGGAGAATGTGAAAATTTTTTTTGTTGGACTTTCTATTTTATACTGTATACCTGAATATGTAAATGTTGTACTTTAGTAGAATAGAAATCCTCTATTATTAATGTAATTTTTCCTTTTACATATGAAATACTTATAACCTGTAGCATATTTCATGTTTTTAGAGACTAAAATAAATTTTTAAATTAATATTTATTGTGACCAGGAACGGATTAATTGCATTTACATGCTTTTCAATGGGAAAAATAAATCCAACCCAAGAACTGTTTTTGGGAACGTATTAAGTTCGTGGGTTGGGGTCACCACATATATATATATATATATATATATATATATATATATATATATATATATATATATATATATATATATATATATATATATATATATATATATATATATATTATGCCTACATCAACACTGAATATTCTTGGATATTCATTACACACCTCTTATTATCCCTTCACATCTGACAAGTCATTACACTCTCCATCTCTGTTACTTTTTACTTAATGTAGTCTTCGTGCCCAGGCTCGGTGGGGGCTGTTTTATTTTTTTATTTTTTGGCCCGCCCTGGTGTCACAATCATAAAAAAAAAAAAAAATTTATATATATATATATATATATATATATATATATATATATATAAAATAGTATGAAGGATTTATATCTATGTAATTTCTTGCTGCTCTTTACATGATTATTTTTCTTCATACATATGATTATTATTGTATGTGAATATATAATCTGATGTATTTTTGTTAATAATGTTTTTATCACATTTTATATCTGTGGTACTAATCAACTTGTAATGCTCATGCTTTGCATCTTTCCTTTCTTTTGTTACAGAAACAAGGGTAATACCTGTATAGGAAATTAATTTCTATTAGTATCATACACTTAGTTGTAGTAGCTGTTGTTTTAGTACAGGATATGCAGCGAGTTTTCTTAACAGTACTAAATAGGTTCTTTTCTTTGTTTAGGAACTTGTCTTATATTCTGAATGGTGGTTATATATTGAAAGTAATTGCAGAGGTGAACGGTGTGTTGCTGATTGTTGTAGCTCTTTTGAAGAAAGACTGTGGAAGCGTAATGGTTTCGGCAACAATTTTAGAAGGCGATGGGGGTTCAATACTATCCTGTGTGATGTGCTTGTATATGCTGGATTGGGATTGTATTCAGGCATTATAAAGTCAATTAGACCTTGGGTAGAAATTCGATTACAGTTCATATATTAAATTTGATTTTATATTTCAATATAGATGCTTAAGAATTAATTGGGCTGCTTCTTCAGTTCTCATTTTGTCACAGAAGAAAAGCGTAATAGTTAATTTTACATTAAGGAATATCTTCTTAAGTACATTTTTATTTTAAATACCTATACATTAGTCTACTTGACTAAAATTGAAGTAGGTTACCTTATCAGTATTGGCATCTAGCTTAGCAGCTTTGGAAAAATTGAAGTGGAAAAAGGAAGACTTGTAAATTTTTTTCTATATTGTCAGTAACTAGTATTAAAGTACTGTACATGAATGTTTCATGATATAAAATGTCGTATAATTTTACAGCATAAATATATTTGAATATTTAAATACTAGTGTACTGATAATAAATATTTACCTTTCAGAAAAAATTTAAAAGTAGTAATATATTGACTAAATTACTGTTAATTCTACAGTATGAATTTTTTTTTTTATTAATAAGATATTATTTGAGATTGCAGAGGATTGCTAATAAAGAATCTTTGAAATTGCATGATTTTTGTGATTTAAAAATGAACAAAGTGATTAGTTGTCTGTAAAGCTTACGTTGATGATAGTCCTATTGTATGTTATAATGACTACAAGAGTTTCCTTTTCATAGATAGAAGGATATTTTTCAATGCATAGTTTCATGGTTATCCAGTGCTTCAACTATACCAGTTTATTATAGAAGTTATTTCATTTTGTAGGATGGGTTTGCTGCTCCCGAGGATGTAGAAGATGTGCCGCCGCCTCCCGAGGAAGAAGAATATTAATTCATAGTCACTGATAAGCTTTGTGCTCACTCTCATGCATGAAGTAGTGGGCCTTCCGTGGTTTTGGACAGAATTTCTAAAGCCTTATAACTTTTGCATTGTAATGTGAAGTCTGTTCAATATGTTTTGAAATGTAAGGTCTCCACACTTACCATGGTATTTAAATATTTATGATTTGTTGCAGGAGTAAGAATCAAATATGAAGGAATTAATATATAGAACATCCTGAACCTATATGAAGGAATTAATATATAGAACATCCTGAACCTCACTGAAGATAAAATTTTTAGAGAATTACAAAACTCATTTCCATATGTTTTGGGTTTGAAAAATTTAATAAATAGAATATTTATGTAAGCTTATTAAAATGTCTGTTTTATGTAAGCTTATTAAAATGTCTATTAAGTTTACAAAATGGTTGGTAAATTTCTGGTATAAAAATCTAGGGCTCAGTTGCGAGACTGAATACACTATGATCCTTTCAAGAGAATATCATGCTTTAAAAAAAAAATAAAAAAAAAATTATATATATATATATATATATATATATATATATATATATATATATATATATATATATATATATATAGTAAATAAATATAAACGACTGGCTTTTGGTATAATAGAAAGGTATAAGTACTCCAAGCTTAATGCCGTCACAGCATTAATATCATCATTTCAAGATGATTTGAGTGACTAGATGAGTATATTGAATGTGCCTGTGTGCCAGGCCTAACTGCATCACAGTCCAGTCATCATGGAAACAAACCACTGTACTGTGCATGTTAATCGTCATCCTGTTGTCTTATACATTTTATATATAGTTTACTAAAACATTGTTACATATTGCGAGGTAACTTGCAGTTGGTATATTTTCGGATGTATAAGTTAAACAGTAACGTCTTTTTTATTGTATTATAATTATGATCTTTGGTTTACTCTTATTCCTCATGAACAAACTCTTACATATATTGTGTACTGTGCATCTTGTGAAGTTATAACTGAATAGAGTTAGGGTTATGCTTTTCTCAAGAGACATTTTATACTGATGCAGAAGGTGGAGGTATGGGATTTTATTACCTAATTGTCTTGTAAATGTTCAGTACCGGGTATTTGTAGTCAGTGTCTCATTTTCTGAATGTCATTCCATGTTTTCAAAAGATCTCTTCAAAATTTTTTATGTGTAGGCAATGCAATGATATTTTAATAAAACTCATTCTTTCATGAGATTAGTAGAATTACGAAATTCTTAATTAAAAGAAATAGAAGAATCACCTGTATATAACATTTTGTCTTTTGTAAGTCATTTGTATGTACATGTGTGAGTAGCTGGTACTGTTAATTATTGCATTAAATATGTACATAGGCAATATATCATCCAATTAATTTTTTTTTATATAACTTGGTAAAGCACATATAACCAGTACTTAATGTTTACATATTGTTTGATTGACATGGCCTTATTTCTAAATTTAATTACCGTCTTGTTACAATATTTTCATGGTGTTGCCGGTATTACATGTCCTGCTCTGGTAGAATGTACCAAAATCACTGTTGTCCATGATATTGTAGTCTTTGTACATTGATATTTATAATGCCAGATGCTTGCTAAGTCTACTTAGCTTTTAAATCTAGGAACATCTTTTGGTATGGAAGTATTTAAACAGTATCCACCATGCAGGTGGCTCTATGCGCAATGTGCATGGTCTAAAATATTACGAAATTAACTTCTAAAGACACCGTAGGATCTACTGAGGAGAAAGGTTTGCCAGGCAGAGGAATCAACCCAATTGTATTAACTAACTTTATTCCAATCTTCTAAGACCCTATACACTTACAGAATAATTTTGCAAAAAGCAGTAACTAACCTTGTTAATTATATGTTAATATGTTCATATAATTTCAAAGCCATCTAATACTAGATGAACTCATTGAGCGTTTTGTGATGCGGAACTTTCTGAATTAAAAATAGGGACGTTGAATAGTAAGAACTGAACAATGGCATATTTTAGATAATGTATAAAGAAAATACAGGTATTTTAATTGAGCCTATATAAACTTTTTTTTTAATGCATAAGCTTGTAAATTTAAAGTTTAAATTTCAAAAATGCTAAATGCTCTCAAGTGTAAGAATGACACATTCTATAATGCTAATAGAACTTCAGAATACTAAATATAAGTAGACATTGTAGTACTTTTGTTCAAAGTGTTTTGCATTTTGCTTTAACAAGGTATAAGTCTTCGTATATTGAAACTACAATTTCCCCCCATCTTACAGTCAACTGGTTCCACCACTCTTACCTGTTGGCCAAAATTCGCCTATAGTCAAAACTCATATAAATTTGTCTGTACTTTACATGTAATCTATTTGCAGCTTTCTGTATACCTAAAATCTGCCTAGATTACTATATTTTTAAATTACCTAATACAATTTAAAATTATGTAAAAACAGTCCAGTAGTTGTTATATGTATAGTAAAAATTGAAATACTTTTTTTTATATTTTTCGATTTTGTATGTTCAAAACGGCATTATTTAAAACTGAGGGATGACCGTACCAACCTATTGGAACTTTTCAGAAAAATTTTTAATGCCAATATAAAAATATATTTCTCGTACTCTAATTGAAGGTATGGAAAAACTTTTCTGTTTTCATATCCTAACTAGAGCACATGCCTGAAATCTTTTTGACAATCTTATTGGGTTGGTATGTATAAATGATTAATGAAATGGCATATATCTGTTCACACCAGTTTGATTTCATGTTCATTAACTACACAATGCAATTTAATATATATTGCATTTAACAAAAAATTTATATGAAACAATGAGTCTGTGTAGTAGGACTGGGTACAACACACTTCATGATGAACTTTCATGGCTTTGGACATCAGTGTGGAATATGGTATAATTTGCGAATGAAGAAACTGTATTTGTAATATACAATAGTAGCCAGTGGGTTTTAGCTATTAATGTCTTGATTTTGTCTTTAGTAAGTTCTTTGAGATATTCAGTTAAAATTTGTGGGTGCAGATATGCAAGATTTTTTACATTGTTTAGTATTTCCACAATCACAAGATGCTGGTGAGAACTGCTTGATCCTAAACGTAATTTTTAGAACTTTTGATTGCTTTGCAACTTTTGTTGACATTGAAAAACATAATCATACCTGGTAAAGTTATTACCACATTGTCAGATTTTAAAACCTGTAGTTTGTTTTTTTCAGAGAGGTACTATCATTAGACATCCATGTAGTAATTGTCATGCATTCCAAAACTTAAGCGAAAGTTTCAAAACTTGGTGGAGTTTGAAGTATATTTTTTTTGTCTTAAAACCCCTCATGAATTATGCGAGCAAGAGAGGCGGAAGGGAAAGTTGTGCATACACACTCATATATCTTTAATAAACTATATTACAGTAAGAATGTCAGAGAGGACATTTAATTCCTTTGTAAAGAAGTGTTCCTGTCATTTCATTTTTTCTTCTTAACTGGCCATCAAAATTTGCTTTTACAAGCTTCAGCTTAAGACACATATGGTAAAATATTGCAGAAGCCTTTTGCTTTACATAAATGACAATAATGATGGTAGAATTTAAAGTGGAACCGTAATACTGCTAACCATATTCCTAAAAGCGCCATCCTTATGGAGATGCTGCTATATTGTCTTTGAAATCTGGAACTGGAACAAATATTTTAATTCCAGTCTTTCACAAAACACCTCTGCTCGCTTATGCAAGTAAATGCAGGAAAATATTTCATGTCATAGTTTAAGCATTTTCATTTGATCATACAAAACTATAATGTATATCTCACCAACTTATTCAGTTTTGTTTAGTAACTGGTTCTTCAATATTATATAGTTGATTTTTTCCAATAAAAATGGAAATGTGTTAATTTACCTTCTTCTCCTTTTGTGAAATTGCATTGAGTTGGTTTATGAATTCAAGTAGCATGATACTTTATATATTTTTCTAACCTTTTTTAAGAGAATATTACTTCATGGGATATGAAAATGGTTATTAACAGTAAGACGAAAATAATAGAAAGTTAAATGGTGACCGTGAGAATTAATGAATGTTGAGGTACTTTGGGAGATGTATGGATGAATAACACTGACACCATGTGGTATAAGGCTTATAACCTCAATTTTACTCTTAATCCCATTATGACGAGCATTCATAAAAACAAAGATTCACATGTCTCTCAATAAAAAAAAAAAAGAAAAAAAAAATTGAGAATTGCCAAGAATCTTACAACTTCAACAATACCTATAATATGCAGGGTTTAAAAAGGAAAAACTTAGTTCAAAAGAGACTAAAAACAACAGCGAACTTCATGCAGAAGAATGATTTGAAACCAGCAAGACTAGCACTTTCACTGTAGCTCTGTAACTTAACTTCAAGACATGTCTTCATAACAAAACACTTCTTAGGACAGTAATCACTTCATAGGTTTGAAAAAAATTCTGAAAGCAAGAATCTTTAATACCTAAGTTAAAACTTTTAAGATAACTAAGCAAATATTTTATCAAGACAATTACCACAACTGCTGAAAAAGTTTCATTTAAACTAAAGTATATACATGGCAGAGATAACCCTGAAAACTATATGTTCCTTGATGATACACATGGAGAAAACAAATGCTAAAATAGAAGCTACAAGTACCTATAAACCAACTTTAGTTTGCGAGGCATATCAGAATTTATGCACCAACAGATTTTATGGTTGCTTTCTGCACCTTGTTGATCTTGTCACCCAAGCTGATGGCCATACCCTGAAAAATAAAGTAAATTTGCTAGTTAACATAAATATATCAGAGATAATGACCACTAGAAGTTCTGTCACAAAAGGATCTTAACATCCAACAAGATAAAAGGTAAGTAAGAGAAAATTTACAGAAAAGTATCCTGATGCAATATCAGTAACCTGGTCCATGTCATAATAAAAACAAGTACTATGGACCTAATGTGGAAGATGCTGAGGTATAGGCATGATCTTGTTCAATATATACTATATACAGTAAGTGAGCAAGAGTGACTGGACATAAATATTAATTTTTTTTCACTGCAATGACATCCTCCCATAGCCAGAGGGGTGACCACAACTGGAAAAAAGGGAATACAGCAGGCCATAATCATACACTATTCATCATTACCCCTTCTGCCAGCTGGTTTAAAAAAAAAAAGAAAGGAAAGCCAACTCATACTTCTTGTATCCCTTTCAACTGGCTATAACAGCACAGGGAATACAGATTAGAGATTCTTCCCCAACTCCAGGGATATTATGCAACCATTAAAGGGTGTGCTAAATTTTCATTCTTAGCTACCAGGGACGAGTAATTTAAAAAATAAAGCGGTTGGAGGATTAGTGTTTCTTGGAAGAAAAACTGTTAGGAAAGTACTGTGCCATGATGTAAGTTATTAACCTTCTCTCAACCTAAAAGAGGATAGAAGTACAAATATTTCCTAGTCTAATTCAAATAAGAAAACCACTTGCACAAGCAGTTATCTACCAACAAGAGGCAATGAAAAACCCACAGGTCAATGGGAACATATAAAGAGAAAGATCAGGATAGAGAAGTAAACCTGTGAAGTTCAATTTTACAGGTCCAAACACATTTGCCTGTCTTGTCATTTTGTTCCTGAATAAGGCTGCAAATTTTCATGCTTTGCACCATCAACACATTACGAATTATATATTTGTAACGCACTTATCCACTGATGTGCCAATATAGTAACATATTAAATATATATATATATATATATATATATATATATATATATATATATATATATATATATATATATATATATATATATATATATATATATATATATATTATATATATATATATATATATATATATATATATATATATATATATATATTTTGGCATACAAAATTTTTTGAAACAGTTTAAGATTATGCAATAATGATTTAGACAATATACACTTGGATTATACTGAAAGACAACAAAAATACTCTAAAAAGACTGAAAAATTGTGAAACAATTATTTACCTGGCTCTTTGCACGGATTCTGATATGACCAGTGACAGCAGAATCAGGATTATCAATTGGTTTTTCAATTGACAGATTAGCTAATGCATCTTCCCCAAAGATAGACCTAGCATACAGGTTAGCTGCCATGTAGTCCCCGGATCCCACAAGAGCTTTTTCAGGGGTCAAGCACTTCATGTTAGTAGATTTACAAAGGTAATCCAGGTATGCCTTTAGTTCGGTCATGTGTGTGTTGACAGTTACCTGAGAGCAAATTAACATAAAGACACTAGTGAAGACATATAGAGGATGAGAGACGGCAGTTATAGTATTTGTAATCTTCTATTCCCTACCATAAAATGCAAGCACAGTATATCTGTATGATGGTGACGCAATTTAATAAAGCCATTTACTCGTATATCAGGGAATATGCAACAACAAAATATCAATACTGAATTCTTCCTATAGGGTTCTACATCTACATAAACAAAAATAAAGAATATTTAAAAAGAATAAAATATAACAGCGTACAAATTAAAAATAATTTCACCATATACACAAAAACACATGCAAAAATGTAATATATAAGAACCCTTTAATAAAAACTTTATTCTGAAAGACTATAAAAACTATTGAAATTACAAACTAAATTTCATACTGCACTTATTAATAATGCTCTGTATAATGATTAAGACATTGCCAGTTATTGAAATATATAAGAACTTAACAAGGGATAGTATACTTGTCGAGTAGTACCTTAATTTAATATAGATAAAATTTACTGATCACATTTACAATGTTTAGGAGCATGAAATATTACCTTATTCTCCCATTCAAACTCCATCCACATTTGCCTGAATTCAAGATCTGTGCAAGAAGCTGGAACAATGTAGTCCATAATATCTACATGAATGTCATTTAGAATGACAACATTGCGATCGCTTGTAGAACCTTTTACGTCATAAACTGCAAGAGATATGGAAAGATTTCAAGATAATATCCGTTTCAATATCATACAGGTAATGAATATACTGCAAATACAATATCGTATTGATTTTCTTTTTCAAATCTCAAAGAATGCTACCTTTACATTAAGTTAGTACTATAGTTTCTGCACATTAACAAAAAAAAAAATTATTATAATCATTCACTTCTGTAGCATTTAATGGATATACTGTAGATATATATACAAAGGCAGTAATCCCCGTAATAAGGGGGGTGACTAAGTCAAGACAATCACTAGTCACGAGACATCCCACTCATCCCATCCCTCACAGCTCACCACTTTGAGATAAGAGGTGGCCATAATTCCCCCTCCCCATACCATACTGCATGTGTCACATACGGCAAACGTAGGGCACAGCTCATCTGCCGGGAGCACAACAGAGGTAACTGCTTTATTCCACCGTTTCACATTACAGCAACCCCCTTCACCCATCATCTATCCCATGTACTTACCAATATTTCCAAAAATGAATCCATTCTCAGTTGAAGCCACTTTAACATTTGCCTTAATATTGCAAAAATCATGTGGTGCCAAAACTACAGGCTGTGGTTTTTCAACTAATTTAAGATCTCCAAGAGTTGCAAGCTCCAATGTACAGTTTTGTAAAGTGTCAGAAGTCTGGTTAACAATCAATACATCCAGAACAATGTCGTACTGATTGATGTGTACATATGCCTCTGCGTACACTGGGTCACTGAAGCCAGTAAGCTGGGTTACCTAAAAAGAGAATGGATATTAAATATCATTGTTTCATATAACCATGAAAGAATATTCAGAAAGAAGGACTGTTAACTCCAACTCCCTTATGTATTCAATTACCTCCTATAATACACAGGGTATATGAAGAATACGATATACCCTTGGCTTCTCTCAGCAACATATAGGACATAAAAGGGTAAATTTTTTCCAAAAACATCATTAACATGGAATGCATTACCTTACTAACAAATATTTTCCACAGACAAATACATATTCATGAGACATATTTCCCCAAATACGAGGAGTGGCTAAGTCAAGGCAAAACTCTGACTCTTAGGGAAGAGAAAACAGTGGAAAGGATTCCCAGTCCCCTAGCTCTGTCATATTCTAAACTCCATATACAGTATTACACAAATACATATGAAACCCCAAATATACTGGTAAATAACAGAAGGTACGAAAGGGTATTATAAAATGAAAAGAAGATTAGTGAAATTTTACTTCCATCTTTTTAAGACTTTAATATGAATGGTAAATGAAGTAAAAAAGATAAACACTCGCCATTCAGGACTTAAAACAGAGTTGATATGTTGAGGAATGAAACAACTACATACTACTAACCTTACTAAGTTTGCTGCTGCTTAAATCAATACCTTCCTTCTTACCACCACTGACAGCCATGGACATTGATAGATCAAAAATATCATCTGAGGAGGAAGGGTCACTTCCTTTGGTCAAATGAGAGAAGATGATATGATCATCTACATGCTCTACCACTTTAGCGGATTTATGGTCCCTTCTAAGGGCCTCTTCCTCTTCAGCTTTGGCAGCTAACATATGTGACAGGGAACCTCTACATTGATCTATGAAGACTGAAGCCAAATCTGGTGTGCGTTCAGATACAACCTGTATGTCAAATTAATATTGAGTAATACCCACTACTACATACCACCTGAACTATAATTTCTTGAATTTACATTATTCCTCTAAGATCATACTACTTTGGAGAAATTACACTGCAATAAGGACACAATAAGTAATGAAATGTGGTTTCTACATTGACCACCCAAAAAATGCTTTAATGTGATGTTTTTACTTTCCCTTCACATGTTAGCGATGGTTATTGCAGGAACAGCTGTCACTACCAGGTGCATATCACCTATTCAAAAATGGCAATATAATTAATATGAAAAAGAAAATAAACATCCTGTAGCTGTTAATACAGAATAGATGAAGGAAACTGATAAAGGACTGTTTAGTCCCCCCTTAAAAACACAGTTTAAGCCAATAAGAAAGTTTTACCTGTAAGCAGAGCATCATACGGTCATAATCATCATCTGTCATGGCTTTCTGTGGAAGCCCAGATTTTCCCAGATGCACGATGGAAGCAATGATAAGCATTACTTCTGCACAAAACGAATTTTGCTGGGGAAGATTGCTATCAAGAGCGTTGTGTCTGAAAATACAGGTAAAATTTGACCAAGACTATTAATTAAAATCCATGAGCAAGTAAGTCTAGAAACTTGGTAAAATCTTTCTTTATGCCCTGAGTCTACAAACTCTAGCATACAGCTTAAAAACATTACAAAGATAATGAATCATCACGATATATTTCAAATCTTATCTTCCCTAACCTTTAAGACAATATATAAAATCTGTATGTGTTGTAAATGAAATAGTATATGACATAATAAAAATGCATGTAATACTCTTTAGTAGAAAGAGTATATATTTTACAGCATCAACAATTAGACATTAGTAAACATACGACATCAATTTAATGAAAATGCTAATTTAAAAAAGGAAAAGAAGTATGTATGAAACCCAACTCATTATAACCGGTAGCTTTTGAGTATAATAATACCATTCGAGTACTTTAAAAAAAGTGTCTCATGACTTTTGTCTTTTGAGTAAAATGTCTATCAAAGCATGAATTCTTTGCTGAAGCCAGATACTGATTCTTAATATATGACATTACAGCACGAAAGAAAATACAAAACTGCTTTGTACATAGGATTTGTACCAAATATATTTAACATATTTATGATAAACAGAATGCTATCTCGCTGACCATTATACAATTCCTTACCGAAAAGCTAGCTTAACCAAGGTGTTTGCAATTACAGCACCTAAATAAAAGTTTCCTTCCAAAAGGTATTTTCTAAGAGGTGGTCGATCATCAGCTTTGCTGGAGGCACTGAAAAATAGAAGTCACATATTAAAAAACCGACACAAGTGAGGAGGATATCTTAAACACAAAACACACCACCTCAAAAATATAGAAAAATTTTCCCATTTTGTAATCTAGTCCATACAGATGCTCCCCTACCTACGAACAACAGAGTTACAAACAAAAACCTTCCCATTATCTACCCACGTAATAATGCATATATTACTGTATTAAAATTTATTAATACTGCATACTTTACGTATCAGTGAGGACTGAAAATATTACCAACGTTCCAGGACCTATTGTTCCAGATATCCCCAATGAAGAGAGTGATAGATTGTTCTCCCAAAGATGAAGACCGGGAAGTTCCACTACCAGAGAGGTCCAAATATCTTTTTACAGAAAGCTGTCTTCAGCAAATATTGTTCTGTGCTTGTTATGCCTTGGTGGTTTTCCAAGGTTTGATAAAAATTAAATGGTAGTGAAGAAATCTCTGGATATTTCATAAGTTCTTGAAGCATTTGTGTAGTACACCAAGCACAACACAATCTTTGATGAGGACATCATTCTGGAAATGTATCTTCAGCTCATATTCCAAGGAAAAAGATACCTCACTGTTGAAGATATTTCTGAAAAAGAGCTATTAACTCTCTGGGAGAACAATCTCTCTATCACTCTCTTAAACAGGGATATCATAAACAATGGGTCCTAACGCCTTGTTTAATGACTGCAGTCCTCTCTGATGCTTAACCAACATATATACAGTACTGCAACTATAAAATATATCAAATTTTGAACATAAAATTTAATAATACTGTATACTTGGTTTTATATAGTAAAGAGTCTTTTAGCCTAAATACTGTACAGTCCTGCATATGTATGTACTGCATAGTACTTTTTTTTACCTAAACACAACTTATGAACAGTTCTACTTATGAACAAGCTTCCAGAACCTAACTCGCTCGTAAGTTTGGGAGTGTTAGTATATATATACAGGGGGTCCTCAACCTATGTCACAGTTAAGTTCCTCAAGACGAGTTGTAATTCGATTTTCTGTGTAAGCTGGATCACACCTGAATAAGCACCTACGTCACCACCCATGATAATGCAGTAGTAAAGTTCATAATCGAAGACATAAAAACACAACATTCCAATGACATATGAAAACATAACTAGGACTACAAAAATACACAGAGGACAAATATATAAAATAATGAATATACGGTATATATACTGTAAAAAAAAAAAAAAAAAAAAAAAAAATTATATATATATATATATATATATATATATATATATATATATATATATATATATATATATATATATATATATATATACAGTAATCCCTCATCTATCGCGGGGGTTCGGTTCCGGGACCAACCGCGATAGGTGAATTTCTGCGAAGCAGGATTTTTTTTTTTTTTTTTTTTTAAAGATGATTATGACACCAGGACGGGCCAAAAAATTATAAAATTAAACAGCCTTTATCAGGGTGTAAAGAGAAACAGATGGAGAGTGTAATGACCTGTCAGATGTGAAGGGATTATAAAAGATGTGTAATGAATATCCAATTTTCTGATGGATTTTAATATACCTCTGCATTACTTTCATGATGTCTATTCCAAAAATTCTCCTTAGATCTTATTATTATTATTATTATTATTATTGTTCCGGTTTTACGTCACGGACTCCCTTATCTACCAAGGGCATGGACGGTTGCCTTCTTGCGAAGGACTTGTTTTGGCAGATGTAATCCTTACGCTGAGTGCATGCCCTTGCTAACCTCATTATTATTATTATTATTATTATTATTATTATTATTATTTATTATTATTATTATTGGCAACAATGATTTTCCTTTGATGATGATTGTGGAGATGATTATTATTATTATCATTATTATTATTATGAATTTGTAATTAAACCATTACTTTTACAATAAATAATGTAGTTTTGGTTGAATGAACAAGAGTTAATTAACGATGTCTCTCTCTCTCTCTCCAACATTCTATTCTACCCAACCCCCCACACTGTCTTTGTCCCAGCCAATAAGGAGGGGCACTGTACACAGTTATTGAAGTAAATAAACCAACAGATGTACAATGATGAGCCCTTAATATTAATAATAATAATAATAATAATAATAATAATAATAATAATCTCCACAATCATCATCAAAGGAAAATTACTGTAGCCAATAATAATAATAATAATAATATCTAAGGAGAATTATTGGAATAGACATCATGAAAGTAACGCAGAGGTATATTAAAACCAGCCGAGAACTGGATATTCATTACACATCTTTCATAATCCCTTCACATCTGACAGGTCATTACACTCTCCATCTCTGTTTCTCTTTACAGCCTGATAAAGACTACTTTTTTTTATAATTTTTTTGCCCGTCCTGGTGTGACACCCCAAACACACACACAAAAAAAATCTGCGACGCACTGAAGTTGCGATAGGTGAGCCGTGAAATAGCAAGGGATTACTGTATATATATATATATATATATATATATATATATATATATATATATATATATATATATATATATATATATATATATATATATATATATATATACAGCTTTCCCTTGCTATATCGCGATTCACCTATCGCGAATTCAGAGCATCGCGGTTTTTTATGCCGAGCTTTTTTTTTTTCTGGGTATATGCTAGAATATTAAAATATTAACAAATTAAAATTTTAATTATTTTATTGAATTTTTTTATTTTTCATTATTTTATTGATAAAAAAAATTATATCCCAGCCTAAGAATAGTAAACCAGTAAGAAATAGTTAAAAAACATAAATTTAAACATGTAACTCTGCACCATAGAAAGTACGATACCGGTATCGGCGTTTCGGAAAAAGCAAAAGGTCGCACCTACATGAACTAGCACATATTAAAATTTCCCGTATATTGATTATTTTATTGATAAAAAATTTATTTTATTTCCTAGCCTAAGAATGACAAAACAGTAAAAAATAGTAAAAAACATAAATTTAAACATATAACTCACAGTATTGCACCATGTAAAATACGATACTGGTATCAGCGCTTTGGAAAACGAAAAGTCGCACCTACGTGAGCTAGTACATATTAAAATTTCCTGTATTTTCATAATTTTATTGATAAAAAAGTATTTCCCTGCCTCAGAATAATAAAAAAGTAAAAAATAGTAAAAAACAAATTTAAACATATAACTCACAGTACTGCACCATGTAAAATACTGTACGATAGCATACACTATATTGGCGTCTTGGAAAGCGCAAAGGCTCACACCTACCTGAGATAGTTCATGGGATGCTATTGGCTGAAAGGGTGGGAGACGACGAATCACAGAATTGTTTTTCTGTATGTTCTGTGTCATGGGGTCTGATTGGCTTTTTGATTGAAGCTTCATTCTCCCAGCGTCTTCCATTGTCAAGCCTCACCCGTTCAGTCTAACTCACATGCGCGCCATTCGCGTTGTGCTTCTTAATACGTTGTGCTTGTGATTTTTTTACACACGTTTTTCAACCTCTGCAATGCCCCCCAAGTGTCCTTCATCTTCTAAGGCTTCTGGTAGTAAGCCTAAGCGTCAAAGGAAGATGTTGACCATAGCAGAAAAGGTAAAACTGTTAGATATGCTGAAGGAAGGAAGAAGGTTCGCGGATGTCAGCTGCCATTTTGGCCTCAACGAATCTACTGTTCGATACATCAAAAAGGACGAGGCAAATATCAGAAAAACAGCGACCATTTCATTTAGTACAAAAACAAAGAGGGTCGTAACACGCTGCAATAAGATAATAGTGCGGATGGAATCTGCTTTGGCCCTGTGGATTGCTGATTGCAGAAAGAGGAACATCAACGTAGGCAGCAATATCATACAAACAAAGGCGAAGAAGCTGTACGAGATATTTGCTGCAAACGAACCCGACGACGACAGTGTCGACCGAGGAGAGGAGCAGAGAGAAGATATCTACGACCCACAACCAGGACCCTTCAGTGATTTTCCACCGAGGAAACAATCGTTTGTGGCAAGCAAGGGATGGTTCGCCAAATTTCAAAAACACTATGGCCTAAAGAGCATTTTGGTTTATGGCGAAGCTGCCTCTGCAGATACAGCTGCAGCTGAAGATTACGTGATAACAACTTCAAGATAATTATCGAAGAAGGCGAATATGCTCCTGAGCAAGTGTTTAACATGGATGAGACTGGGTTATTTTGGAAGAGAATGCCGTCTCGCACTTTTCTCTTCACGGAAGATGCTAAAGCCCCTGGATTTAAAGCGCACAAAGACCGCGTTACCCTCGTCATGTGCGGGAATGCTACGGGCTGTATGTTAAAGCCAGGGCTTATCTACAGGTCAAAAAACCCAAGGGCTTTGAAGAATATACACAAGAATTTGCTGCCAGTGTATTAGATGCATATCCCTAAGGCCTGGATCACAAAAAGCCTTAGATCGGACTGGTTTTACCAATGCTTTATCCCTCAGGTCAGATTTTATCTTGTAGAGAAGGGCCTCGAATTTAAAGAGCTTCGGTTGATGGATAAAGCTGGTGGCCATGCAACTGATCTCCATTATGACGGTGTTTCAGGTAGAGTTCCTGCCACCGAATACGACATCACTGATTCAGCCTATGGATCAAGGTGTTATTCATGCGTTCAAGGCCCTATACACACGAAATGCCCTGGCGAACCTGGTTGACTCCATGGATGCGGACAAAGAATTTGCACTGTAGGCGTACTGGCGTAACCACACGATTGCTACATGCCTTCAAAATATTCAGAATGCACTCAAAGAGATGAAGCCGGCCACAATCAATGCCAGCTGGAAGAAATTGTGGACTGAAGTCATGTACGACTACAAGGGATTCGCTCCTGACGAAGTGCATAACTCCGCATTTGAGAAAACTGTGAAGTTGGCTGCATTGCTAGAAGAAGAAGGCTTTAAAGATATGACTCACGAAGACATCAATGAACTGATCGACTGCCACTCGTAGCCGTTGACTGATGAAGACTTGGAGGAAGTGACAATATCAGGGAGCGAAGAAGAGCAGAAACAACAACAGCAAGTGCACGATGAAGTCGAAGAACCTGGCCTTACACTCGAATGGCTCGCAGCCATGTATAACATGGCCAAAGAACTCCAAAAAATGTAGCAGGAGTGGGATGATGATATGGTTCGTTCGGTGCACTTCTGCAATATTATCAACGATGCCATGACTCCTTACAAGACCATCTTCGCACAAAAGAAGAAACAGCGACAGCAACTCCCCATTACCATGTTCTTCTTTCACAAAACGCAGCCATAAAGCTGTCATTGGCTGTCCAGTATGTAAACGTTATCATCACGTAATTCACGGTAGGCTTACCTGTCATGTTCATATAGCTTTAAGCTTGCTCGCTGTTGTTTATGGTAAACTTACCTGTCACACTCATATAAATTTACGCTTGCGCACTCTTATTAATGAAGTAAAGGGTGAGTTGTTAACAGTACAGGGAGGGTTTATACAGTAAAGGTAAAAATAAATGTAAAATACATGTAATAAATATGATGCTGTTACTTCGTGGATTTTCACCTATCGCGGGTGGTACTGGAACCGAACACCCACTATAAATGAGGAATTACTGTATATATATATATATATATATATATATATATATATATATATATATATATATATATATATATATATATATATATATATATATATATATATATATATATATATATATATATATATACACACCTAGTTCTCAGAATAACGCCTAGATAGGGTCTCAGAAGTGTCGGGTAAATGGAAAATCGCATGAAGAAACGAGTCATTTTCCATAGGAAACAATGATAAAGGGCATAGATACGTTTCAAACCTTACATAGACACACAATGCCAAAGATATAAGATAAGTAAAAAACATATTTTATTACTATATAGCAAAGCAGAAAGCCCTGTATCTATTTTTAAGAGTATACAAAAGATATTCATATTCACTTTACAGCTAGAAATTAACATTCATTACTGTACTGTACTCTATTATGCAGTGGGCAACAGTCATACAGTACACTGGGACATGCATGGTGGCCGTGAGCAAGTAACTTATGTGGTAGAAGAGGAGGAGGATGCAGGAGAACGAACCTCTATCTGCAAATGTAAACAAAGATAAAATAAAAATCATAAATAACCAAAGCACGACTAAAAAACGAAAAAAAAAAAAATTCATTATGCAATGCCTAAATCTACCATATGACAGATTATAAAAACTTAATCTACATTCTCTAGAGAGGTGCAGAGTTAGGGGGGATATGATTGAGGTGCATAAATGGTTTAAAGGGATTAACAAGGGTGATATTAATAAAGTTTTAAAAATTCATGATCAAACCAGAACTCGTAATGGGTAATGGATTTAAGCTTGATAAATTTAGGTTCAGAAGGGAAACTGGTGAAAATTGGCTTGGTAATACCGTAGAGTATTTCTAGTAGGATAATAAATGCCAACACTTTCAAATGTAGATTAGATAGACATATGACAGAGGTAGGGTGGGTGTATATATAATGTATAATGATGATGATCTTTTCTTATCGTAATTCTCTTTGTACTCGTGGAAGAAGCGTCCGCGGGCGCTTATTTACTATAAAAAACAAAAACAAATGGGGGGGTGTTATTCGCGAAATTCGAAATTTTTTACATTATTTATTTTTGGGGGGGTTATTGCAATTCCGCATAAAAGGAACAAGGTGTATATATATACACTCAACTCGCTTTTTATGCGTTGTTCTAATATGCGAAAATTGAATAACGCCTCCAAAAAATAATAGTAAAAAAAAAAATACGGAATGCGCAAGCTACGTGCATGAGTGCGAAAAAAAAAAAAAATGGTTGTTTAGTAACTAAGTGACTGCCTCCGAGGCAGTTTCCACCATGCTGCCATGTGCTTCAGTCACTCTTCACCCAGTATTAGCCCCAACAACAACCAGTGATTTGCTCTCCCCCTTCCACCTCCCTCTCCAACCGCTTAAGTCTCCTCCTCCTTCTCCTACCACTAATGTCATCTTTGCTTATATTCGCAGATAAGGGATCGTTCTCAGTTCGTTAATTTTTTTTGCTGTACAGTATTTATTTGTAAATCTGTATATCTTTTATACTACACTATTTGCATGTTAATATAAATAACTACAGGTCTTTCTGCTTTGTTATGTACTTATAAAATATGTTTTACTTATCTTATATCTGGCATAGTGTTTATGTATGGTTGTGGAACGTGTATATGCCTATTATCATTGTTTCTTATGATAAATGACTGGTTACATTACCCGAATTTTACATTACATGTCACTTCTGAGAACCTATCCTCGCGCTGTTTCAAGAGCTGAGTGTATATATATAATATATATATATATATATATATATATATATATATATATATATATATATATATATATATATATATATATATATATATATATATATATATATATATATAATCACAAATAATACTGCACTATTCTGCAATGTCACTCAGTTACATATGTAACAAAATCAAAATCAAAGAAATAAAAATTACATGCAAGCATAATGCATGCCAGCAGCATGACAAATCAAACACATACATGATAACCTACGTTTTTCTGTAACTAAAATAAAACTGTGCAGTACAGTACATTAAATTAAGGATTCCTAGATGGTGGATTAGCAGCAGATGTATTTACATCAATATATATCATGAATTAAGAAATCTTTTTACACAAGGCATTGAGTTATTATATGTAAAATTCTTCTTATATAATAATGATGGTCATTATTAAATGTTATATGATTAATAATTACAGACAGAGCAATATGCAATAAAAAAACATTAATTTAAATTTGAAATTGGCATTCAGCTAAAAGATATTTGCTCCAAATATCATATACACCCACCTCGCTTTTTACGTGAGTAAGCTATAAAAAATTGGAATAACACATCTTGAAAATAATAGTAAAACAAAAATCAAAATGTACGAGTAATGTGCACGAGAAAAAGTTAAAAAAATGGTTCAGCTCAGTAACTAAGCGACTGCCTCGGAGGCAGTTTCCCGCCATGCTGCCATGTGCTTCAGTCTCTCTTCACCCAGTATGACCCCAACTACAACTAGGAGTTAGCTCTCCCCCTTCCTCTCCTACCGCTTATGTCCCTTCTCACCGCTACCCCGCTCGTCCCAGTATGTCTGTTGTCCATCGTATATAAAGAGAGTACACCCGTGTAATATTTTACGTTTTTTTATGTTATATCTTTATTACTGTACTACATTATTATATTCAGGCTTTGCATAATAAAAAATATTAGTTTTCTAATCCTGCTTTGTTCATTTTTTTATTTTATCTTTGATTACGTTTGCAGCTAGGGATTTGTCTACCAATTCCCCCTCCTTTTCTCCTACCGCTTAAGTCATGTGCTCACCGCCACCACGCTCGTCCCATGCCTGTCGCTTACTGTATATAGAGGGAGTAGAATGCGTTTTATATATAATTTTTTTTACAGTAATTCAGGCGTTGCATAATGAAAAAAAAATGTAGTTATCTAGTCTTGCTTCTGTTAACTTTTTTATTTAATCTTTGTTTACGTTTGCAGAGAGGGGTTCGTTCTCCCGCTTCCTCCTCCTATTCTACCGCCTAAGTCACGTGTTCACCGCCACCACGCATAATAGTGCGTTAATTTGTTTACTGTACAGTATATATTTGTAAATCTGTATATCTTTAATACTGAACACTATTTGTATTTTAATATACATAACTACAGGTATTTCAGCTTTGTTATGTACTGGAAAAAATGTTTACTTATCTTATTTCTTTGGCATAGTGTGTTTATGTACGGTTGTGGAACATATCTATGCCTATTACCATTATTCCTTATGGAACTTGACTATTTAAATTACACGTAATTTATATTACACGAGCCTTTTGAGAACCTATCCTCGCGTTATTTCGAGAGGTGAGTGTACTATTATCTAAAGCATAACTGCTAGCATATGAACCTCATGATTAGCTTTATTTTCAAAAAATATGAGCTATCAATACAAAGTAGTAATTGAATCATCAACTGCTTTCAGTTTCTACTTTGTATGGCTTTTCATTTCTCTGGATTAATGTAATCTAAATTTCATTAATCAGTTTAACATGTATGTGGAGGTCACTGACTGCAACTTTTTTCTATTAATGTTAACGTATTTGTATAATCAAAGCAAAATTATATGCCATATACAACAGGCAAATAACTTTTATAAGTGTGACACTGGGACAGGCCTAATATTTTGAATTAAGAGAATAAATTTCGTTGATTTCAAATAAGCCAGAGTTACTCTATCAGGAAGAGAAGACGATAAAGGAATAGTCAGAAAATGTGTCTTGGAGGAATTTTTACTAAATTTTGGGTGCCCAACTCAGATAAAATCTATAATTCGGAGTTGAGAGACCAATTCTAAGTAGCAGACGAAGGTCATGAGGAGAAAACAGAGGATACATCAGCAAGGGCGTGGAGAAGAGAGGAGGATGTACTCTAATAAGCATAATATATGGGCTTACGTAGTGGCTGAGAAGGCTGACTGAGTGGCATAAGTGCCATCAGCTGTAACTTTTTGCTGTTGTTGTTGTTGATGATTTGCTTTATCACCAGTTCCTTCTTCCTCTCCAGCTTCTCCAGTAGCTTTACGCATTTCATCATCTACGATGGGTAACTCACCAAGGCTTGTTCTTATAGATGACAAAATGCCCAATATTTCACCTGATTGATCAAAGGAAAACTATACAAATTCCATTTACTCAATCCCTATTAGTAAATTCTACTTCTTTTGCTTTTACATCTCTAGTTTCTAGAGAAGGGATTATCACCACTCTTCACTAATAAAAAGAAATCAACTGAAACCCATATATCCACACATTATGAATAACAAATACTGAGTAATCTACTCTGAATCCTCTTTCATTCACAAACCTCTATTAAATGAATGTGAACTGCCTGCAATTTGCTCTGATAGTAAATAATATATCAAGCTTATGATTATGAATAGTTTTCAACATTTTTGTAATGAAAAGCCAATTAATAGTAAAACTTAATCACTGTCATTCTAAGTATAACATACCCTTTGTTGAAGCATATTCCCCAAGAATCCAAAGAGCATGACACTGCACAGTCACTGATCGTATAGTTGGTAGAGAGCTCAACAGACGCTCAATTATCTGGGGTCTAAGAGCCTATGGAAGACAAGTTGTGGTTAAGCATACTAACAGTTCCGTCAAAGTAATAAATTTTTTTATACAAGAATAAAATAATTGCTGGTAGCGTGAAAACTACATAAAAAATAACTCACAGTTTTGTTGCCCTAATTTACTTCATACAAGACGTGCTATTAGCTACAGCGAAGACAATTCCAGGTGAGCTTCATCATAACAGCTATAAGACATTAGCTTCTTGAAAAAATAATTTTAATTTTATCTGTAGCATCAAAAGGTTGCAAAACAAGAAAAGAAATATGAAGGTAACTTCCAAGATTAAGATATCTAAAGGAAGATCCAATATTACCCATCTACTGCCACAAAACAGTTTTACAGTTTGAAGGTACTCTACCAATGCAATGAAATGTATAGGTAGATTCTGTTGTGTCAGTGCATGGTACGTTAGAGTGAATGTTTGTTATGATTCAAATTCCTTCTCCATACGGTCTGTCAAGTCAGGCAATGCGAGATGGATAGTGTTTAATGGGTGGTCAGCATATTTAGATCATGACTTACCTCAAATCTCTGAATAGCTTCTCTTACAAATACCAGCACATCAGTTGCAGCCAACTCATTATTGTCAGAGAGGAAATCCATGAGGATGGGAATAACACTGCCGGCTACATCTGGGAATTTCATGCTGATAGTGTGCAGAGTACGAACTAACAGTTGTCGATACCTATCGTACATTAAAAATTATCAAGAACTATTTCAGTAACTATTACAAAAATATTTAAAGAATCTCTGCTCCTGGAATCTGACATCAAAAAAGGTAATCTTCATTTCAAATATCATCAATCTTAAATAATTATATATAAAATGAATAACGACACCTAATGAATAGGTAATTGTAGTATGTCATATATTTCATTACCTGCAGTTGCTTGCTAATTTCTATATGAAAAATAAATTATTATCATTAATTGTCAACTCTGTTTCCCCCTTTTCTACGGGCTAAAATGAGTAAAATATTCTTATGAAAAAAGGAAAAACCCAACTTCAACCACTTACATTGAACCAACACAATAATCACTAAAAACAGTAAAACATGAGAGATTAATACTCTCAAAATAATAAATTAAAAGACTCACTTTCCTGTATCTTCATGTTCGACTGTATTATGGGTTTTGCCAACTTCCTTCTTTAATACCTCCACCATTTCATTAACCGTGCGCAGAGTTACCAACTCAAGAGCTAGGATGAAACAAATTAAGTAAGATCTTTTCTATTAACATTGAGAGTGAAGGGGACTCTGTACTCCTTTCACTGTTACATGACAATTAATGTGTATATAATAGTTGGTAGATTAAATTACTGTTCATACATATTCATGTTGAATACCGTAATTAGGTTAGCAATAAAGAAGTCTTCAAACTTGGTCTGTGATGATAAAACTTATTTCATACATAGATAAAAAATAAAGTATTTGCAATTCTAAAAGAGAAAAAGTACTAAAACTTACTCTCATATTTTAACTTGGTGCCACAATGAAACAATGATTATAAAAAAAAAAAAAATTCTTTTACAACTACACTACGAGAAATTAATTCTTTTGACCACTGCATAGACTGTACAAGTAATACAACTCTCGAAAATAAAAAATCATATTGCTGAATTCCATCACAGAAAACGAGTTCGACACAATCTAAGGGGAATATAACACCTGATAACGTGCGTATTAATTCATTTCATCTCTATACCCAAAATCATTCCTTAACAGTCACATTTATACATGCCATATATAGACCTTAAATTTCCCCAAATGTAATCAGGTCTCTTCGGTAGGTCTTGTTGTTACTGAATGAACTTTCTAAATGTAAGCTATATATAACATGGCACACATATTTGACACATCTTTCACACAACTGGATTTCAGGGCCGTTCTTGGAGAAAGTATAACATACCCAATCCCTTATTTCCTTCTTAAACCAGCTTCTATTCAAACACCTGGTAAATCTGAAATTTATATCCTTTTTACACTTCACAAACTCTTCACTGAATCTACTAGTTCAAATCAGCTAAGAAAAATCTATTTCACGCTATCCATTTAAATTTTCCTGTTTCCATACGTCTCATACTCTCTCATTCGTCATTTTGTGGCTTCATCTGATAACACAGTTTCTTATGAGGCAATTCAATTTTCTTTTTCTCAACTACATGCAGAGTCAGACATTTACTACTATATAATCAGTAGAAGAAAATATTCCAGCACACAATTTAATCTTAGATGGACATATCAGTTGTATCCGCTCCTTCCAAATTTCATCTATCACACAACCCTTCCAAACATTTCTTGCTTTCCTGCATTGACAATTTGTTTCCATGTTCCAGACAAACAAAATAACAGACACCTACTCACTGTTGCAAATATATCTGTCACTCATTCAAATTCAACATCTCACTAACATCTTATGCCACTTATATACACTTACCTCTGATGCATTTTTTGTGCTAATGCATTTGCTCATTCAGAAAATATTGTCTCCACATTCTATTTACAGAACTGGGACACTCCTTTGATTTTCAAAACCATATTTTATTCAATCTTAGAATATCCCACTGAAAAGTACTACAGTATATATAAGTTGTAATCCCCTACATGGGGGTAGTGGCTGGATCAAAGTATACAAGGGGTCGCTGTTTTACATCAGGGTTCCGTTCTTGGCTGCTGACTAAAACCGGATTTCAACGAAAGTTGGAAAACACCTAAATTCGAACCTAAGTCCCCATCAATGCTAATAATAAATACACTAAAACATAGAAAAATACCCTAAGTACTTAATCTAAGACATATAAATAGTAAAACTGCACTATACATTATTGATAACCTTTACTACTGTGGTTGCCTTGCATCTGGATAACTGGATAACTTCAGCCCCCATATCCAACTTAGAGTCGAACGGATTACATCAACGTATGAGCTCAAGAACAAGTGAGCGATGCTTCTTCTTCCCCCTTTCCCATTTTCACGGCATTAAACAAGCTATTTGTTCTCTCCTGAATCAACAGGAGGCTCACTGGGATGCACCATCAGAGCTGGTCATCCATCCAAAGCACTTATAACATCTTGATGTTGAAAGTATGCATTCACTCTGAATGAGCATGATAAATAATATGGTGGACAAGAGGTTGAGAAGCAACGTCTTTACAACAGCGCTTCTCTTAATAATGAGTTCTTATTGTGCTGTTCCTTTGTTTTCTCTCTTTCTCCAAAATTTATATATGGTCATTTTGTATATAAATTATAGCTAATTCCTGCAAATAACAAAATACATAAATAAATAAATAAAAACATTAACTTTATAAATATATATATATATATATATATATATATATATATATATATATATATATATATATATATATATATATATATAGTAATCCCCCCCTTATCACGGTAGTTCGGTTCCGGGACGCGGCACGAGACAGGAAAACCGCGAAGTAGGAACACCGGAAAAAAAAATATGTACACATTTTTTTTTTAAATTATTATGACACCAGGACAGGCCAAAAATGATAAAATAAAACGGCCTTTATCAGGCTGTAAAGAGAAACAGGGTTGGAGAGTGTAATGACTTGTCAGATGTGAAGGGATTATAAAAGATGTGTAATGAATATCCAGCTCTCTGCTGGGTTTACTATACCTCTGCATTACTTTCATGATGTCTATTCTAAACTTCTCCTTAGATCTTATTATCATTATTATTATTATTATTATTATTATTATTGGAAACAATAATTTTCCTTTGATGATGATTGGGGAGATTACTATTATTATTATTATCATTATTATTATTATCATCATTATTATTACGAATTCGTAATTAAACCATTATTTTTACTATAAATAATGTAGTTTTGGTTGAATGAACAAGGGTTACTTAAAGATTCATTCTCTCTCTCTCTCTCCAACATTCTATTCTACCCAACCCCCCACACTCTCTTTGTCCCAGCCAACTAGGGAGCGGCACTTTACACAGTTATTAAAAGTAAATAAACCAACAGATGTAAAAACAATGATGAGCCCTTAATAATAATAATAATGATGACAATGATAATAATCTCCACAATCATCATCAAAGGAAAATTATTGTTGCCAATGATGATAATAATAATAATAATAATAATAATAATAATAATAATAATAATAATAATAATAATAAGATCTAAGCAGAATTATTGGAATAGACATCATGAAAGTAATGCAGAGGTATATTAAAACCCAGCAGAGAGCTGGATATTCATTACATATCTTTTATAATCCCTTCACATCTGACAGGTCATTACACTCTCCATCTCTGTTTCTCTTTACAACCTGATAAAGTCTGTTTTATTTTATCTTTTTTTTGGCCCATCCTGGTGTTAAAAAAAAAAAAAAAAAAAAAAAAAAAAAAAAAAAATATATATATATATATCAATCCACAATACATTGAAAACGCGAACCAAGAAACGGGATACAGCAGGGGATCACTGTATATATATATATATATATATATATATATATATATATATATATATATATATATATATATATATATATATATATATATATATATATATATATATATATATATTTATATATTTATATATATATATATATATATATATATATATATATATATATATATATATATATGTATATATATATATATATATATATAAAATATGCCATGTAACTATTCCTCTGCATCAAAAACTTTTTCGCATAAAGATCGTATTTACGGCTATGTATTTGGTAATTCTGTAAATAAATTAAGTTTAATTTCTTCCAATAACCAAATACATAAGCAAATAAATAAATAAAACCATTAACTTGATACAATATATATGCATACAGTACAACAATGCCGTGTGACTATTCTTCTACCAACCTCAACAAACCTTTTCGCATAAAGATCATATATACGGCTATGTATTTGGTAATTTTGTAAAGTCTAATTCCTTCAAATAATCAAATGCATAAGCAAATAAATAAACAAAATCATTAACTTGATACAGAATATACGTATATAGTATAAAAATGCAGTGTGACTATTCTTCTGCCAACCTCAACAAACCTTTTCGCATAAAAATCATATATACAGCTATGTATTTGGTAACTTTGTAAGGTCTAATTCCTTCAAATAATCAAATCATAAGCAAATAAATAAACAAAATCATTAACTTCATACAGTATATACTTATATAGTATAACAATGCAGTGTGACTAATCTTCTGCCAACCTCAGCAAATTTTTTTGCATAAACATCATATTTACAGTTACGTATTTGGTAATTTTGTAAATAAATCAAGTCTAACTCCTTCAAATAACCAAATACATAAACAAATAAATAAATAAAACCATTAACTTGATACAGTATATACTTATACAACAATGACGTGTGACAATTCTACCGCCAGGCTCACAAACTGTTTAGTGCACAGTTTGAATTTACTGCACAAGTTAGGTAGGTTGAAAAATTTATTTATTAATAATTTATCAATTATTTATTGGCCTCTGACATAACGGTGGAAGGAAGTAACTCAAAACGATGTAAAACAGGGATACCCTGTACTAGAATTTCTCTTTTTGTATATTGCTGCTGTGAGGAGTCAAGACATATAAAGGGGTTTTGGTTAGTGAACTCCAACCAGAAACTTAATAACTGGCTTAATAACTTTGAACGTCCATGACTTGGGGAAGAATACGAGTAATAGGGAGGAATTTGTTAGCATATTTGTGAGAAGTACAAGTGTGAGTTAGCATTGAGTAATACTGATGAGTAAAACTACATAGCTGCTTAAACTGATCATACATACTGTACTAGGATACCAGTATATGACTGATAACAATACATCTTATTGGTTACAATACTGATAATGCTCAAAATAATAAAAACATAATGCTATGAAGTAACGGAGTACCAAATAATATAAAAGGCAACCATGCAAACTTACCCAAATTCAAAGTTTTCTTGCGAACTTCCAGGTCAGGTGTGCTGAGAATCCTCAAGACATCCATAGCAAGTTCTTGCAATATCTTTTCTTGCTGTGGTGCATCTTTAAGTGCCACCAATCGGTCAAGGACTATAAGTTTCACATTGTTATCACTTTCCTTCACAATCAACTCTATATAGCAGTTTGCAGCAGCCTAAAAATATATATATATATAAAATAATAATAATAATATGCTTAAATAACGTATTTATAAGGCGCAACTTAAAAAAACATAAGATATGACAAGAGATACTCTGAGTGTTATCAGCAATATTATATCATGTTCTTATTTCAACTTTTTGAACTAAACCATTTAACATCAATCTATTTTACTTATGAGTCAAAGATCTGTTAGAGTTGGAATAATATAAACCCAAATGTTCAAACTGTAATATGTACCTGATATGCTTTTTCCATATCTACTACTTCCCTAGGAGAATATATATATATATATATATATATAATATATATATATATATATATATATATATATATATATATATATATATATATATATATATATATATATGTGTGTGAAAACATGAATCAGATTTTACCCGTGACCGGGACTCAAACCTAAGACACAAAATTACTGTGCAAAGGCATCACCAACTACACCACTGAAGGTCTAGAGGAGAAGCAAACCTTACAGTTTAACTGCTATACTAGGAATGAATGCACTTTATATGAATGTCTTTTTGTTCATATTACAGTCTCTCCTAACCTCACTTGTGGCTTCATTTTTTGTGAAAACGAGGCCACAAGTGAAGTTAGAAGCTGTAATATGAACAAAAAAGGCTTTCAGATAGAATGCTTTCATTAATAGTATAGCAGTTAAGCTGTCAGGTTGCTTCCCCTTTAGACCTTTCAGAGGTGTAGCTGATAGCATCTCTGTACAGTAATTATGTGTCTTGGGTTCTAGTCCCAATCAGGGGTAAAATATGATTCATATATACAGTGATCCCAAGTTTATCGTGAGGGTTAGGTTCCGGGACCCGTCGCGATAGGTGAATTTTTGCGAAATAGGAACACCTTAAAAATTTATTAATATATTTATGTATTTTTTTTTTTTTTTTAATTATTGTGACACCAGGATGGACCAAAAAATGATAAAATAAAACAGCCTTTATCAGGCTGTAAAGAGAAACAGATGGAGAGTGTAATGACCTGTCAGATGTGAAGGGATTATAAAAGATGTGTAATGAATATCCAGCTCTCTGCTGGGTTTTAATATACCTCTGCATTACTCTCATGATGTCTATTCCAAAAATTCTCCTTGATCTTATTATTATTATTATTATTATTATTGTTATTATTATTATTATTATTATTATTATTATTATTATTATTATTCTTATTATTATCATTATTATTATTATTATCATCATTTTTAACAATTTTCCTTTGATGATGATTGTGGAGATTATTATTATTATTATAATTATTATTATTAATATCATTATTATTACGAATTTGTAATTAAACCATTATTTTTACAATAAATAATGTAGTTTTGGTTGAATGAACAAGAGTTAATTAAAGATGTCTCTCTTTCTCTCTCTCTCTCTCTCTCCAATATTCTATTCTACCTAACCCCCCACACTCTCTTTGTCCCAGCCAACTAGGGAGGGGCACTGTACACAGTTATTAAAGTAAATACACCAACAGATGTACAAACAACGATGAGCCCTTAATAATAATAATAATAATAATAATAATAATAATAATAATAATAATAATAATGATGATGATGATAATAATCTCCACAATCATCATCAAAGGAAAATTATTGTTGCCAATTATAATAATAATAATAATAATAATAATAATAATAATAATAATAATTATAATAATAATAATAATAATAATAATAAGATCTAAGGAGAATTATTGGAAAAGACATCATGAAAGTAATGCTGAGGTATATTCATTACACATCTTTTATAATCCCTTCGCATCTGACAGGTCATTACACTCTCCATCTCTGTTTCTCTTTACAGCCTGATAAAGGCTGTTTTATTTTATCATATTTTGGTCCATCCTGGTGTCATAATAATAATAATAATAATAATAATAATAATAATAATAATAATAATAATAATAATAATAAAAAAAAAATAATAAATAAAAATTGAAGGCGTTCCTACTTCACGAAAATTCACCTATCGCGAAGGGTCCCGAAACCTAACCCTTGCGATAAATGAGGGATCACTATATATATATATATATATATATATATATATATATATATATATATATATATATATATATATATATATATATATATATATATATATATATATATATATATATATATATATATATATATAAGCACATTACATATGTGAACACATGAATAATTTTTTTACCCCGACTGGGACTTGAACCTAGGACTTATAATTACTAAGTCAAGGTGCTACCAACTACACCACAGAAGGTTAAAAGGAATCAGACCTTATAGCTTATATCTGCTATACTTAGGTATGAACGCATTCTATCTGAATGCCACTATGTTCATATTATAGATTCCCCAACCTCACTCGTGGCTTCATTTTTGCATTTAATTCAACTCCCAATCTCATTCGGGCCCAACAATAACCAAATAAGCACATTACATATGTGAAAACATGAATAATTTTTTACCACGACCGGAACTTGAACCTAGGACTTATAATTACTAAGTCAAGGTGCTACCAACTACACCACAGAAGGTTAAAAGGAACAAGACCTTGTAGCTTAAATCTGCTATACTTAGGAATGAACGCATTCTGTCTGAATGCCACTATGTTCATATTACACTTTCCCCAACCTCACTCATGGCTTCATTTTCGCATTTAATTCAACTCCCTATTTCATTCGGGCCCAACAATAACCAAATAAGCACAATACATATGTGAAAACATGAATAATTTTTTACCCCGACCGGGACTTGAACCTAGGACATATAATTAGTAGGTTGGCCCATGGCACCAACCGCCCGTTGCAGTACAACAGCTGAAGGGTCTTGTGGACTTAAATAAGACTGTCTTGGACAGTTCGATGTTAAGTCTTCCTTCAGTTACGGTTCTCTTTCTATGCCTACATCAACACCGAATATCTTGGATATTTGTTACACATGTCTTATTATCGCTTCACATCTGACAAGTCACAACACTCCAAATCTCTGTTTCTCTTTGTGTTTTCTTCGTGCCCTGGCTTGATGAGGGTAGATTTATTTTTATTTCTTTTGGCCTGTCCTGGTGTCACAATCATAAAAAAAAAATAAAAAAAAATTACTAAGTCAAGGCACTACCAACTACACCACAGAAGACCTTGCAGCTTATATCTGCTATACAGTACTTAGGAATGAACGCATTCTATCTGAATGCCACTATGTTCATATTACAGATTCCCCAACCTCACTCGTGGCTTCATTTTCGCATTAAATTCAACTCCCAATCTCATTCGGGCCCAACAATAACCAAATGAGCACATTACATATGTGAAAACATAAGTAATTTTTTACCCCGACCGGAACTTGAACCTAGGATTTATAATTACTAAGTCAAGGCGCTATCAACTACACCACAGAAGGTTAAAAAGAATAAGACCTTGTAGCTTATATCTGCTATACTTAGGAATGAACACATTCTATCTGAATGCCATTATGTTCATTTTACTCTTTCCCCAACCTCACTCATAGCTTCATTTTCGCATTTAATTCAACTCCCAATCTCATTCGGGCCCAACAATAACCAAATAAGCACATTACATATGTGAAAACATGAATAATTTTTTACCCCAGCCGGGACTTGAACCTAGGACTTATAATTATTAAGTCAAGGCGCTACCAACTACACCACAGAAGGTTAAAAGGAATAAGACCTTGTAGCTTATATCTGCTATACTTAGGAATGAACGCATTCTATCTGAATGCCTTGTAGCTTATATCTGCTATACTTAGGAATGAACGCATTCTATCTGAATGCCACTATGTTCATATTACAGATTCCCCAACCTCACTTGTGGCTTCATTTACAAATTTAATTTAACTCCCAATCACATTCAGGCCCAACAATAACCAAATAAGCACATTACATATGTGAAAACATGAATAATTTTTTACCCCAACCGGGACCTGAACTTAGGATATATAATTACTAAGTCAAGGCGCTACCAACTACACCACAGAAGGTTAAAAGGAATCAGACGTTTTAGCTTATATCTGCTAAACTTAGGGATGAATGCATTCTATCTGAATGCCACTATGTTTATATTACAGATTCCCTAACCTCACTCATGGCTTAATTTTCGCATTTAATTCAACTCCCAATCTCATTCAGCCCAACAATAACCAAATAAGCACATTACATATGTGAAAACATGAATAATTTTTTACCCCAACCGGGACTTGAACCTATGCCACTATGTTCATATTACAGATTCCCCAACCACACTACGCCAAGATAGGTTCTCAGAAGTGACGGGTAATGTGAATATTGCATAATGTAACGAGTCACTTTCCATAACAAACAATGATAATGGGCATAGGTACGTTTCACAACCGTACATAGACACACTATGCCAAAGATATAAGATAAATAAAACATATTTTGAAAGTACATAAAGCAGAAAGACCTGTAGTTATTTATATTAACATGCAAATAGTGTAGAGTATAAAAGATATACAGATTTATTGTACAGTAAACACTTTAATGCACTCTATTATGTGGTGGGCAACAGGCATACACTGTGACGTGCATATTGGCGGTGAGCACGAGGATGCGGGAGAACAAATCTCTATCTGCAAACGTTTTTGCTCTCGCACGCTTTTTCCCTGACGATATTATATGGCAAGTTTGTTTGCTGTTTGTTCTAAATGTTTTCTTTCCATTCTCTCCATAATATCCGATCTCATTAAGCGGTACAAGAGGAGAAGGATGCGGGAGAACGATCCTCTATCTGTAAACGTTTTTCTGCCTCTGTATCAGCTGATGCACCCTCGCATGCTATTCCCTGATGATATTATATCGCAAGTTTATTGGCTGTTTGTTCTTAATACCTTTTGTCCATTCTCTCCATAATATCTGATCGCATTAAGCAGTAGAAGAGGAGGAGGATGCGGGAGAACAAAACTCTAGACATGATACAGCAGCAACATGGAAAGTGATAAGAAGCATGATACCAAATGAAAAGAGTACCTCAGAAAGTTATGAAAATATTACGGAGTTGAAAGACAAAGCAGAAAACTTTAATAACTATTTTGCTAACGTTGGCAAAAATACATATGAAAAAACTCAAGAAAACATCAACTCAGTGAATATGAGTAATTGCTTAAATGACAATTCTTCCAATGAAAACACAAGAGAGTACTTCAAAATAATTCCTATCGATTGTGCTACCCTAATTCTTACCATAAAGAGCCTAAGAAACTCTGGCTCTTATGGTTCAGATGGTATACCATTTCAGTTCATCAAAGATGCTCTACCTATGATTGCATCCTATATTCTAACTATTATGAACACTTCCATTGTTACTAAAAAGTTTCCTGACTCTTGGAAAATAGCACATGTAATACCTCTGCATAAAAAGGGGGACAGAGAAGATGTGACAAACTATCGTCCCATTTCCCTGCTACCCATTTTCTCTAAAATATTAGAAAAAATTGTTGCATGCCAACTTATGTCATATTTAGAATCAAAAAGAATAATAAGTATTAACCAGCATGGTTTCAGACCAAAACTTTCGACGGAAACTGCACTGCTTAAAGTTACGAATAGTATATATAATAATATAGATATGAAAAAAATATCTCTTCTCGTATTATTAGACTTATCAAAAGCCTTCGACAGTGTAAACCATGAAATTCTTTTAAGTAAATGTATTAACTTAAATATTGATCCAAGCTGGTTTAGCGAGTATCTATCTAATCGTAAACAGTCCATACGTCTTAACAACATTATCTCTGTGCCAAAACATGTATCATTTGGTGTTCCACAGGGATCAGTACTTGGTCCTATCCTCTTCTCCATTTACGTAAATGATCTATCTTCTTTCATTTCTGACTGTCTAGTCGTACAATATGCAGATGACACTCAAATACTCCTTAGTGGTGATATTAATAATCTCCCAGAGCTAACTTTAAGAGCAGAAAACACTCTGTCAAAAATTAAAACCTATTTCCAAGAAATTGGGCTGTTAATTAACGAAAGTAAAACACAGTGCATATTTATTGGTTCAAGGTTCCACATAGCACAAATTCCAGAAAACACAACAATTAATTTTTGCGACAATATTATCACACCTAGCAAAACAGTCAAAAACCTAGGAATTCACTTTGATAACCACATGTTGTTTGATCCCCACATAGATAAAGTATGCAAAAAGGTTACAGGAACATTAATGTACTTATCACGTATAAAAGACAATTTTGAGACTACCACTCGAATAACTGTTGTTGAATCTCTAGCCCTAAGTCACATTAATTACTGCACAACTGTTTGGGGAGCTACCACTAAGACTCAGATAAACAGAATACAGAAGCTTATTAATTTTGCAGCTCGAGTTGCCCTGGGAGGAATAAGAAAATATGACCACATCACACCAGCTCTCAATAAACTTGGGTGGCTGCGGGCAGAAAATAAGGTCGCTTATGCTATTTATGTTTTTGTATTCAAAATTTTGGACCATCATTATCCTAGCTGGCTATTTGATTTAAAAACAGTCAGGGATATAAGGGGAACCAACACAAGACAGAGCAGTGAGCTCTTTATTCACAGAACAAACACAGAAGCAGGTTCAAAGATGATCACTATCAAAGGGCCAACACTCTGGAATAATATTCCAGAGCATCTTAAAAATGCATCCTCTTTCACAGCTTTCAAAGGCAAACTATATAGTTTTCTTTTGGACAAATAGTTGCTGCTCATTAAGAACTAATTATTCTCATTGTAAGGAAACAAATATGGAAATGATGCCGATAATAACGATCCTGTATCTAGTGGCATACTTACTACTTTATTATTAACATTATTGTAACATTTTTATTACAGCATTATTATTTTCTATGAAAGCTACATTTAATTTAACTATATGTCTAACCCTCTTATTTATTAGTTTAATTACATGTCTACTTATAAGTTACTATTAATGTTGAATAACCATTGTACAAAATGGAAATAAATGTTTTTGTTTGTTTGTTTTGTTTTGTTTGTATCTGCAAACGTTTTGCCGCCTCCGTATCAGCTGATGCACCCTCGCATGCTATTTCCCTGACGATATTATATAGCAAGTTTGTTTGCTGTTTGTTCTTAATGCTCATCCACGTACTGCACTTAAAATTTTTTCCATTCTCTCCATATATATCCAATCACATTAAGCGGTACATGTGGAGGAGGATGCGGGAGAACGAACCTCTATCTGCAAAAGTTTTGCCGCCTCCGTATCAGCTGATGCACTCTCGCATGCTATTTCACTGACGATATTATATTACAAGTTTGTTTGCTGTTTGTTCTTAATGCTTTTTTTCCATTCTTTCCATAATATCAGATCACATTAAGCGGTAGAAGAAGAGGAGGAGGATACTGGAGAACGAACCTCTATCAGCAAACGTTTTGCCGCCTCTATCAGCTGATGCGCTCTCGCACGCTTTTTTCCTGACGATATACAGTAATCCCTAGCTATATCGCGGTTCACCTATCGCGGATTTACTGCATCGCGTTTTTTTTTCTTTTCATTTTTTTTTTCTGGGTATATGCGAATATATTAAAATTTTAAGAAATAAAAATTTCCAGTATTTTCATTATTTTATTGAAAACAAAAATTTTCATTATTTTATTGATACAAAAATGTATTTCCAAGCCTAAGAATAATAAAACAGTATGAAATAGTAAAAAAACAAATTTTAACATGTAACTCTGCACCATAGAAAGTACGATAACGGTATCAGCGTTTCGGAAAACCCAAAGGGTCACACCTACGTGAGCTAGCATATGTTAAAATTCCAATAGCTTCATTATTTTATTGATATAAAATATGTATTTCTTAGCCTAAGAATAATAAAACAGTAAAAAACATAAATAATCACAGTATTACACCATGTAAAATAAGATACCGGTATCAGCGTTTCGGAAAACGAAAAGGGTCGCACCTACGCAAGCAAGAACATATTGAAATTTTCATAATTTTATTGATGAAATAAGTATTTCCTAGCCTAAGAGCAATAAAACAGTAAAAAATAGTAAAAAACAAATTTAAACATATACACTCACAGTATTGCACCATGTGAAATACTGTACTATAGCGTACACTGTATTGGCGTCTTGGAAAACGCAAAGGCTCGCACCTACTTGAGATAGTTCATGGAATGCTATTGGCTGAAAGGGTGGGAGACGACGAATCACAGAATTGTTTTTCTGTATGTTCTGTATCACGGGGTCTTATTGGCCTATTGATTGAAGTTTGGTTCTCCCACCATCTTCCATTGTCTCGCCTCACTCGTTCAGTCTAACTGATATGTGCGCAGTTCGCGTTATGCTTATTAATATGTTATGCTTCAGGGGTTGGGCTCTTTCGAAAACCGTCTCCTATGCCTCAAAAGGCCCCTCTTTAATTTCAAGCGGCTCTTGCAGATCTTCTTTAACGTGTGATTTACAAGAGATTTCCTCTACTGGGGGAGCATCAGTATCATTTCCTTTGCCTTAACAGACTCTTTAATTTCAAGCGGCTTCTGCAGATCTTCTTTAACGTGAGATTTACAAGATTTCCTCTACTTGGGGAGCATCAGTATCGTTTCCTTTGCCTCAACAGACTCTTCTTTAATTCAAGCGGCTTCTGCATATCTTCTTTAACATGTGATTTAAGAGATTTCCTCTACTGGGGGAGCACTAGTGTGATTTTAACAGTTTTCAATACCATCCACCTCTATCATAGGAGAAGGAACACAACTGGTTTCTGAACACTGACATGAATTGAGACCAGTTTGTACAAAGTACTATTGTATTTCAAAATATCACTGATAGGATACTTGGCCTCTCCACTTCAATATTTTTCATAACGATCAAGAGTTTTCCTACGTACTGTATATTCAATTCACTTTGTAACTGAGCCACGAGGAAATTGAAGACCCTGGCCTTACACTCGAACGTCTGGCAGCCCTGTATGAACACGTGACAGCACTTCAACAACTCTCACAAGAACATGATGATAATATAGTTCTTTCACATAAGCTTACCTATCACTTTCATATACAAATAAATGTCAATTTATGCTTGCACGCTCTTATTAATAAAGTAAAGGGTGGTTTTTTAACAGTACAGGGAGGGTTTATACAGTACACATAAAAATAAATGTAAAATACATATGTACATATAGGGTGATCCTACTTCGCGGAAATTCACCTATCGCGGTCGGTCCCGGTACCTAACTCCCACGATAAACGAGGGACCACTGTACAAACCTTAACACAAACACAATTAGAACAAGCGATATATCCACACAGTTTGCTGGGTAAAGAGACACTGAAGCACATGGCAGCATGGCAGAAAAGTGCCTCCGAGGCGGACGATTATTTACTAAAATGAAAATTTGTTTTTCGAATATTTTTGCATGGGCGTTATCCGTATTTCGTATTTTTTACTATAATTTTTTAGGGGCATTATTCCAATTTCGCGGATTTTAAACACGCGTAAAAAATCTAATTGTATATATATATATATATATATATATATATATATATATATATATATATATATATATATATATATATATATATATATATATATATATATATATATATATATATACAGTGTTGCCTCCCTTATCGCGGTAGTTCGGTTCTGGGACCCGGCGCGAACCAGGAAAATCGGGAAGTAGGGTCAGCCTTTAAAAAAAAAAAATAAAAAATAAAAATAAAATAAAAAAAATAAAAATAAAAATAAAAATAAAGATGATTATGACACCAGGACAGGCCAAAAATTATAAAATAAAACGGCCTTTATCAGGCTGTAAAGAGAAACAGAGATGGAGAGTGAGATGACCTGTCAGATGTGAAGGGATTATAGAAGATGCTGGGTTAACTATACCTCTGCATTACCTTCATGATGTCTATTCTAAAACTTCTCCTTAGATCTTATTATTATTATTATTGGCAACAATAATTTTCCTTTGATGATGATTGGGGAGATTGTTATTATTATTATCATTATTATTATTATTATCAATATTATCATCATCATTATTACTACGGATTCGTAATTAAACCATTATTTTTACTATAAATAATGTAGTTTTGGTTGAATGAACAAGAGTTACTTAAAGATTCTCTCTCTCTCTCTCTCTCCAACATTCTATTCTACCCAACCCCCACACTCTCTTTGTCCCAGCCAACTAGGGAGGGGCACTTTACACAGTTATGAAAAGTAAATAAACCAACAGATGTACAAACAATGATGAGCCCTTAATAATAATAATAATGATGATGATGATAATAATTCCACAATCATCATCAAAGGAAAATTATTGTTGCCAATGATAATAATAATAATAATAATTATAATGATGATAATAATAATATCTAAGCAGAATTATTGGAATAGACATCATGAAAGTAATGCAGAGGTATATTAAAACCCAGCAGAGAGCTGGATATTCATTACACATCTTTTATAATCCCTTCACATCTGACAGGTCATTACACTCTCCATCTCTGTTTCTCTTTACAACCTGATAAAGTCTGCTTTATTTTATCATTTTTTGGCCCATCCTGGTGTCACAATAATCTTTATTTATTTATTTTTGTCATTGCACAAAAAAAAAAAAAAAAAAAAACCGCGATACAGTGCGAACGCGAACCAAGAAACGCGAATAACCGGGGTAACACTGTATATATATATATATAGTGATCCCTCGTTTATCGTGGGAATTCGGTTCCAGGACTACCCGCGATAGGTGAAAATCCGCGAATTAACAGCACCATATGTTTTACAGGAATTTTACATTTATTTTTACCTTTACTGTAGAAACCCTCCCTGCACTGTTAACAACTCACCCTTTACATTATTAATAACAGCGTACAAAGCGTAAATTTATATGAACGTGATAGGAAGCTTACCGTGAATGACGTGATGATGACGTTTACATACTCCACAGCTAATGACAGCTTTACGGCTGCTTTTTGTGAGAGAAGAACATGGTAATGGGGAGTTGTTGTCGCTGTTTCTTCTTCTATGCGAAGATGGTCTTGTAATGAGTCATGGCATCGTCGATAATATTGCAGAAGTGCACCGAACGAACCATATCATCGTCATACTCCTGCGACAATTGTTGGAGTTCTTTGGCCATGTTATTCATGGCTGCCAGTCGTTCGAGTGTAAGGCCAGGTTCTTCGACTTCATCGTGCGCTTGCTGTTGTTCTTCATCTTCTTCGCTCGCTGATTTTGTCATTTCCTTCAATTCTTCATCAGTCAATGGCTGCGAATAGCAGTCGATCAGTTCATTGACGTCTTCGTGAGTCATATCTTTAAAGCCTTCTCCTCCAAGCAATGCAGCCAACTTCAAAGCTTTCGCAACTGCCAAGTTATGCACTTCGTCAGGAGCGAATCCTTTGTAGTCGTACATGACTTCGGGCCTCAATTTCTTCCAGCTGGCATTGCTTGTGGCCGGCTTCATCTCTTTGAGTGCAATCTGAATATTTTGAAGGCATGTAGCAATTGTGTAGTTACGCCAGTACGCCTTCAGTGCGAATTCTTTGTCCGTATCCATGGAGTCAACCAGCTTTGCCAGGGCATTTCGTGTGTAGAGGGCCTTGAACGCACGAATAACACCTTGATCCATAGGCTGAATCAGTGATGTCGTATTCGGTGGCAGGAACTCTATCTGAACACCGTCATAATGGAGATCAGATGTGTGGCCACCACCATTATCCATCAAAAGAAGGACTTTAAATTCAAGGCCCTTCTCCGCAAGATAAACTCTGACCTGAGGGATAAAGCATTGGTAAATATCCAGTCCGGTGTGAAGCTTTTGGTGATCCAGGCCTTAGGGTTATGCATCCAATTCACTGGCAGCAGATTCTTGTTTTTATTCTTCAAAGCTCTAGGGTTTTTAGACTTGTAGATAAGCCCTGGCTTTAACATAAATCCCGCAGTATTCCTGCACATGACGAAGGTAACACGGTCTTTGTGCCCTTTAAATCCAGGGGCTGTAGCTTCTTCCTTAAAAAGAAAAGTGCGAAACGGCATTCTCTTCCAAAATAACCCAGTCTCATCCATGTTGAACACTTGCTCAAGAGCATAACCAACTTCCTTGATAATTTTCTTGAAGTTGTTGTTCACATAATGTTCAGCTGCTGCTGTATCTGCAGAAACGCTCTTTAGGCCAAAGCGTTTTTGAAATTTGGCGAACCATCCCTTGCTAGCAACGAACGATGGTTTCCTCGGTGTAGAATCGCTGGACGGCCCTGGTTGTGGGTCTACCATTTCTTCTTTCTCCTCCTCATGGTTTCCACTGTCGTCGATGGGTTCGTTTGCAGCAAATGTCTTATACAGCTTCTTTGCTCTTTGTTTGTATGATACTGGCATCTAAACCGATGTTCTTCTTCCTGCAATCAGCAATCCACAGGGCCAAAGCAGATTCCATCCGCACTATAATCTTATTGCGGGGTGTTACGACCCTCTTCGCTGTTTTGTTAATAGTCATAGTCGCTGTCTTCCTGATATTCACCTCCTCCTTCTTGATGTAGCGAACAGTAGATTCGCTGATGCTGCAATGGCGGCCAACAGCCGAGAACCTTCTTCCTTCCTTTAGCATATCTAAGAGTTTTACCTTATCTGCTATGGTCAACATCTTCTTTTGCCGCTTAGGCTCACTACCAGAAGCCTTAGAAGATAAAGGATGCCTGGGAGGCATTGCAGGGGTTGGAATACAAAAGTTTCACAAAAAACACAAGCACAATGTATTAAGAGGCACAACCCAAACGGCACGCACGTGAGTTACTGAATGGGTGAGGCGAGACAATGGAAGATGCTGGGAGAATCTAGCTTCACTCAAAAAGCCAATCAGACCCCAGGATACAGAACATGCAGAACACAATTCTGTGATTCGTCGTCTCCCACCCGTGTACTATCTCATGTAGGTGCGACCCTTTGCGTTTTCCAAGACGCCAATACCGGTATCGTATTTTATATTGTGCAATACTGTGAGTTACATGTTTAAATTTATGTTTTTACTATTTTTTACGGTTTTATTATTCTTAGGATAAGAAATACTTTTTTTTATCAATAAAATAATGAAAATACTGGAAATTTTAATATGTAATATCTCACGTAGGTGCAAGCCTTTGCGTTTTCAGAAACGCCGATACCAGTATCATATTTTATATGGTGCAAAGTTACATGTTTAAATTTATGTTTTTTACTATTATTTAGTGTTATCATTCTTAGGCTAGGAAAATTTTTTTTTTATCAATAAAATAATGAAAATACTGGAAATTTTAAAATTTCCACATATCGTGGATTCCCGCATATACCCAGAAAATCTGCAATATAAAATACAAATGCTCGCCAAAAAAATCTGCAATGCACTGAATTCACGGAAAGGTGAATCGCGATATAGCAAGGGATTACTGTATATATATATATATATATATATATATATATATATATATATATATATATATATATATATATATATATATATATATATATATATATATATATATATATATATATATATATATATATATATATATATATATATATATATATCTACCTTGGCTGTTTCCCCCTTTAATTGGGGGGTAGCCGACATAAAAAAAAGGAAAACAATAAGGGGATTACTCTGCTCTGTGGGCAATGACGAGGGAGCTAGCGACCTTTCAGATGGCACTGCTGGAGTGCCACAGTCCATCCTCCCGGCTGTTCTACAACCTGGGTTACTTCACAACTGCCAACTCCCTACTGCCCCTACCACAGGGCTACCTCTGTAAGATGCAGCCCCGTGGTAATAGCAGATGCCCATCAGAGCTGCGTCACAATCGCTCGGCACTCATTCCTATTCCAGGGCTCTCCTTACTCCATTCAGCCATCCAAACCTAGGCCTCCCTCTAGCATTTCTCCTATCAACTCTCGCATTCATCACCTTTTTCAGCAGTCTTTCATCATCCATCCTTTCCACATGGCTAAACCATCTCAGAACATTCATATCTACTCTGGCTGCAATTTCTCTCCTCACACCAGTTCTTGCTCTCACCACTTCATTGCTAACCCTATCCAACCGAGATACACCAATCATACTCCTCAGGCATTTCATCTAAAACACATTTAGTTTCCATCTCTCACTTACCTTCATACCCCATAACTCTGATCCATACATCACAGTTGGCACAACCACTTTCTCATACAAAACTTTCTTAACATTCATTTCCAACCCTCTATTCTTCATCACTCCTCTCAATGCACCCAACACTTTACATCCTTCATTCACTTTATGACACACATCTGCTTTCACTCCACCATTTGCAGCTATAACCAAGCCTAAATACTTAAAGTGATCAAATTCCTCAAGTGTCTCTCCATTCAACATAACATTCAATCCAGCACCATCCTCATTTCTTCTACACTTCATAACCTTACTCTTTCCCACATTCACTCGCAACTTCCTTCTCTCGCACTCCATTCCAAATTCTGACACTAACTGACACAGCTTCTTCTCTGAATCTGCCACCACCACAGTATCATCTGCAAACAGCAACTGATTCAGCTCCCACTCGTTATCATCCCCATCTACCATTCTCAAACCTCGACCATGCACTCGCTCATTCACCTCTCTTACGACTCTATCAATATACAAATTGAACAGCCATGGTGACATCACACATCCCTGTCTCAGTCCCACACTCACTGGAAACCACTCACTCACTTCATTCCCTACCCTAACACAAGCTCCACTGCCCTCATACAAACTCATCACTGCATGCAACAATTTACCATTAATTCCATATAATCTCAAAATATTCCACACTGCCTCTCTATCAACTTTATCATACGCTTTCTCCAGATCCAAAAATGCAAAATACACATCCTTACCCTTTGCTAAATATTTCTCACAAAACTGCCTAACTATAAAAATCTGATCTATACAACCTCTACCTCTCCTAAAACCACTCTGCACTTCTGCGATCACATTTTCAGTTTTATCCCTAATCCTATTAACCAGTATCTTACCATACACTTTTCCTACCACACTCAACAAACTTATACCCCTAAAATTACTGCATTCATACACATCTCCTTTACCTTTGTATAGGGGCACTATACAAGCAATCACCCATTCCACTGGCACCAATGACAACATAAAGCATATATTAAACACTCTCACTAACCATTCCAATGCAGTCACACCCCCTTCTTTCAACATCTTCGCTCTCACACCATCCATTCCAGGTGCTTTACCTGCTTTCGCTTCATACAATGCCCTTTTCACCTCCTCTCTTGTAATCTCTCTCTCATTTTCATCTCCCATTACTGGCACATAAGCACCCCCCCACTGCCACTATAGCTGCCTCACTATCTTCCTCAACATTCAGCAAGCACTCAAAATATTCTGCCCATCTTTTCCTTGCATCGTTCCCTCTTATCATCTGTCCATTCACATCTTTCACTGTCTCTTCCATCCTCGATCCACCCTTCCTTACTCTCTTCACTTCTTTCCAAAGGTTCTTTTTACTCTCCTCATATGACCTACTAAAATCCTGTCCCCCACCTAACATTTGCCAACCTCTTCTATTCCTATACCTTCCGCTTGGTTTCCACATTTTTCTCCCTATATTTTCATACTTCTCCCTACTTTTACACTGCAGCCATTCCTCAAAAGCCCTCTTTGCTCTTCCACCTTCATTTTCACCCCTTCACTCCACCACTTGCTGCCCCTCCTCATGCCACCTCCAACAAACCTCTTTCCACACACATCACTTGCATGTCCTGCAAAACATTCTTTCATCAACCCCCATTCCTCCTCTAACTCCCCAACTTCTCTTTCTTTTACCCTATCATATGCCACTTTCAACCTGTCCTGATATTCCTGTCTCTTCTCTGGCTTTTTCAAATTTTCCACCTTTACCATTTCCCTTCTACATCCCCCCACTCTATTTCCCCACTCTTTTGCTACTACCACTTTTGCTTCAACCAAAATATGATCAGACATCCCAGCAGCCACACCCCTAAATGCAGGTACATCTTTCATTCTACCAATCATGCTCTTTGCTAAAAACACATAATCCATCAATGCTCTTTCTTTCACTCTTCCATTTGCCACTCTCATCCATGTATACTTATTTATTAACTTCTTGAAAAACTATTACCAATCACCAACTCTTGTTCCACACACATATCTAACAGTCTCTCAACACACATTCCTACCTGGTACCCCATACTTTCCTACAACACCTTCTACCTCTCCATCACCCACTCTGGCATTCAAGTCACCTAACACAACTACATAGTTCCTTCTACTCAGACCATCCACACACCTAGTTAACTCATTCCAGAGTTCATCCCGCTCCTCCTCACTTCTCTCACATCCTGGCCCATACGCACTAACAAAAGCCAAACATTCCCTACCTATCCTAGCCCTAACCCACATCAGACTAGATGACACTTCTTTCCATTCCACTACCTTATTTACCATTCTCCCCTCTACTCCCCTTCTTCTTTGACGTCTCGCAGGAGGTTAATACAAGGGGGGGATACATAGTCCCCTCATCACGTCCACATTTAGTCGCCTCTTACGACACGCAGGGAATACATTGGGGCTATTCTTTGATGCTGTGCCCGCCACTACATCCTGTGTGTATATATATATATATATATATATATATATATATATATATATATATATATATATATATATATATATATATATATATATATATATATATATATATATATATATATATATATATACAGTGATCCCCCGCTGGATCGCATTTCTTGGTTCGTGTTTTCACTGTACCACGGTTTTTTTTTTTGGGCAAATTATTATTTTATTTTTTGGGTATATGCAAAAATATTAAAATATTAAAAAAATAAAAATTCTCAGTATTTTATTTTTTTATTGAAAAAACATATTTCATTATCTAATTGCTAAAAAAAATTTATTTCCCAGCCTACGAATAATAAAACAGTAAAAAATAGTAAGAAACATAAATTTAGATATACGTACGTACAATATAACTCACAGTATTGCATCATGCGAAATAGTGTCTGATAGCGTACAATGTATTGGGGTCGCAGCTACGTGAACTAGCATATATATTTATATTTCCAGTAGTTTCATGATTTTATTGATAAAAAACGTATTTCTTAGCCTAAGAATAATATAACAGTAAAAAATAGTAAAAAACATAAATACTAACAGTACTGCAACAGGTAAAATACGATACCGCTATCAGCGTTTCGGACAAAGGCTCGTTCTGTCTAACTCACGTGTGCGCCGTTCACGTTGTGCTTATTAAACGTTTTGCTTGTGTCTGATATGCCAGCTGCTTGAGCTGGCATATATATTTATATTTCCAGTAGTCTCATGATTTTATTGATAAAAAAACGTATTTCTTAGCCTAAGAATAATAAAACAGTAAAAAATTGTAAAAAACATAAATACTAACATTATTGCAACATGTAAAATACGATACCGCTATCAGCGTTTCGGACAAAGGCTTTCACCATCTTCCATTGTCTCGCCTCACTCGTGTGCGCCGTCCACGTTGTGCTTATTATTATTAATACGTTTTGCTTGTGATTTTTTTACTCACATGTTTTAACCTTTGCAATGCCTCCCAAGCATCCTTCATCTTCTAAGGCTTCTTGTAGTGAGCCTAAGCGGCAAAGGAAAATGTTAACCATAACAGATAAGGTAAGTTTACCTATCACGTATATATAAATTTACGTTGCATGCTGTTATTTATGAAGAAAAGGGTGGTTTGTTAACAGTACAGGGAGGGTTTATACAGTTTATACGCTGTAAACGTAAAAATAAATTACAATATCTATGCACATATAGGCTGATCCTTCTCCACGATTTTTCTGTTTCGCACCAGGTCCCGGAACCGAACCCAAGCGATAATGGGGGGATCACTGTATATACACATATATACCGTATATACAGAGTTCACTCGTTTATCACAGGGGCTCAGTTCCGGGACCGGCCGCGAGAGGTGAAAAACCGCGAAGAAGGAGCACTGTATTAAAAAAAAAAAAAAAAAATTAATGATTGTGACACCAGGACGGGTCAAAAAATAATAAAATAAAACATCCTTTATCAGGCCTGGGCAAGAAGAATACATAAAGAGAAACAGAGATGGAGAGTGTAATGACCTGTCAGATGTGAAGGGATTATAAAAGATGTGTAATGAATATCCAATTCTCTGCTGGGTTTTACTATACCTCTGCATTACTTTCATGATGTCTATTTCAAAAATTTTCCTTAGAACTTACTATTATTATTATTGTTAAGAATTTGTCATTAAACCATTATTTTTACAATAAATAATGTAGTTTTCGTTGAATGAACAAGAGTTAATTAAAGATCTCTCTCTTTGTGTCAACGTCTTTCCCATTTATTGTCGTCATCTTTCATTTCCTCTTTCTCATATTTATTATAGGTATTTTAATTTATTTTTACCTTTACTGTATAAACCCTCCCTGCACTGTTAACAAACCACCCATTACTTTATTAATAACAGA
>JAXCGZ010008172.1:0-51516 GCA_037179515.1 Halocaridina rubra
TGTGTGTGATTACCTAATTGTGATTACCTAATTGTGTTTACGGGAAAGAGCCCAAAGCTCGTATCTTCCCGTCTCCTGATCGGTTCCATTTTTAGACTTAGTGATACTTATCATACCTGTCCTTAAAACTATGGATTGAGGTAGCATTAACTACCTCCTCGCTTAGCGAATTCCAATTATCAACTACTCTTACACTGAAAAAGTATTTCCTTACATCCTGCAAACAAGTTTTCTTCCGAAGCTTCAAACTATGACCTCTAGTTCTAGAGCCAGCCATATCGAAATATCGATCCCTATCCACTCTATCATAACCGTGAAGGAATTTAAAGACTGTCACCATATCCCCCCTTACTCTTCTAGCTTCGAGTGATGGCAAGTCTAATTCCCTCAGCCTCTCATCATAACCGAGATTGCGTATTTCTGGCACCAGTTTCATGGCATGTCTTTGAACTTTTTCAAGCTTAGCTATGTGCTTTTTCAAGTGCGGATTCCAAAAGGGGGCTGCATATTCGAGTTTTGGCCTCACATAGGTTACATAAATATTTCTGAACATTTCCTTGTCCATGTGCCTGAAGGCTACCCTTACATTTGATAAGAATGCATATGCTGCCCTTACTACGCCATTTATATGTATTTCTGGAGACAAATCTGCCAATATGTTTACTCCTAGATCTCTCTCATTTTCTGTCTCCTGAAGTTGTACTCCAGCCACCGAGTAGTCAAGCTTGGGCCTTCTTGCACTTGTACCCATTCTCATTACCTTACATTTTGAGGTATTGAATTTCATTAGCCACTTTTCTGACCACTCATGCAGATTATTTAGATCCTCCTGAAGTTCTCTACCATTGTTCTCGTTTTTTACTTTCTTCACAATCTTTGCATCATCTGCAAACATATTCATGAATGAATTTACAGACTCTGGTAGGTCATTTACATATACAAGGAACAAAAGTGGCCCTAACACTGAACCCTGTGGAACTCCACCACTAACTCTTCTCCATTCAGACACTGAGTGTCTTACTCTAACCCTCTGTTCCCTTCCTTCTAAGTAAGTTTTTATCCATTCCAAGACATTTCCACCTATTCTAGCCATTGATTGCAGCTTCCTAATAAGTCTCCCATGTGGAACAGTGTCAAACGCTTTCTGGAAGTCTAGGAATATGCAATCTGCCCAGCCCTCTCTTTCCTGTAAGATTTGGCTTACCTCATCATAAAATTCTAATAAGTTTGTTACTGTTGATCTTCCTTCTCTGAAGCCATGTTGCCTCACTGACAAAAAGTTGAAGGATTCCAAGTGAAGAGAGATATGTTTCCTTAGTAGTTTCTCCATAACTTTGCAAACTATGCTGGTCAAGGAAACTGGTCTATAGTTCAGAGCCGTATCCCTCCTTCCCTTTTTGAAGATAGGTATCACATTTGCTTGTTTCCAGCATCTTGGAATCTCCCCCGACTCCAATGACTCCTTAAATATGATACTTAGTGCCACTGATATTGTGTTTGCGCATTTTTTAAGCACATGAGGGGATATGTCATCAGGACCTGTAGCTTTATGAACATCTAAATCCATCAGCGCTTTGCATACCTCTGTGGCTGTAAGGTTGATGTTCTCTAATACCGGCCCTTGAGCTTCTATCACTGCAATCTGAGGGGGTGGGGTATTTTCTACTGTAAATACTGACTGAAACTCCTTGTTCAATTCTTTGCAGATCTCTTCGTCCGTCTCAGTGATGCTTCCATCCGCTCTCTTTAGCCTTAAAACCTGTTCTTTTACCTTCAGTTTTCCTCTGATAAAGCTGTGGAAAAGCTTGGGATTTTCTTTCGCCTTCCTGGTGATGTCCCTCTCATAATCTTTCTCTGCCTCTCTCCTTTTACTTAGGTAGTCATTTCTTGCTCTTTTGTAGGTTTGCCAGGCATTTATGTTTTTTCTCCTCCTATACCTTTTCCAGCATTTGTCTCTCCACTCCTTAGCTCTTTTACACCCATTATCGAACCATTTCTCTCTGGCATGAATTACACCTACTTTGGTGACAGGTATGCAGCAATCTACAATCTTCCCATATTTCTCACAAAAGATGTCATACATTTCTTGTACAGATTTGTTGTAAAATAAGGTTCTCCAGTCAATAACTGCAAAAAGCTCATTCATTTTGATGTAATCTCCTTTCTGATAGTTCCTCCTCATGTCCTCAGTGCCTCTACTCTCAGGAAGAATGTCTTCAATGATATACTCCATCAACAACACACAGTGGTCACTCTTTCCAATTGGTGGTTCATACTCAATATTTTCAATATCCAACACATTATCTGTGAACACCAGATCAAGTAGTGATGGCTCATCCCCACCCCTGGCTCTTGTTGGTTCCATTACATGTTGGTGTAGGAAATTCCCTTGTACGCAATCTAGGAATCTTGCCCCAAAGGAGTCCTCACCACTGTGTGGGTCAAGATTTATCCAATCTATCTCTTTGTGATTAAAGTCTCCCATAATCAAAATCCTACATTTTTTCTCCCGCGCCATGTTAACAACTGAGTTTATGACTTCAATCGTACCTATATGACTTTCCTCATAAATTTCAAGCCTATTTTGGTTCCTTGGTGGGTTGTATACAACAGTTATTATAATGCTCTCTGACCCAGTATTTATGCGAGCAACAAGAAATTCCCTGAACTCACTTTCTATAGCCAAGTTTATCTCTTCAACTTGAATCCTCTCACTTATGAGCAGTGCTATCCCTCCACCAGTCCTCTCAGATCTTTCGACCCTTAGTATTCTGAAGCCCTTAGGAAAAACTGTGACACTGTTTATGTCCTCACTCAACTTAGTCTCTGTAATTGCTACTATATCTGCCTTACTGTTGTGAATCCTATCTTTTAATTCTACTGCCTTACCAGCTAATCCATCAGCATTTGTGTATAACAATCTTAATGAGGCCCCATCCCCTGATCTTCTGTCATTATCTTCTTTATCTCCCCTTTGTCTGGAAGTATTCCGTAACGAAAATTTTTCTTCTCTTCTTCATTTCTTTCATCATTTAACCTTCTTGCCTCTTGCAACAAGTTTTTGATCTTTCCCATCTCTTCCTGTGTTCTGTATCGTCTAATGAACACTTCTTTGCATTCTTGAAGGTCTTTTAGACTTTTTTTTCTCAACAATATTTCCCTACATGTCTCCCCTCTCTCAAAGGTTACTTTTGTTGGTCTCGGCTTTCCTTCCCTCGAATATTTACCTAGTTGGTGTATGTTTACAATATCCTCAGGACCACATACTACTCCAAGCTTTCTTATCAGGTCTACAACCCTAGCTTTATTTTCTTCAAGTCTCCCCTGCCATGTTGGCTCCTGGGATTCACTTATGCCTGAGATTACCACTGTCTTCTCCTTATCAAGTGCCTGTCTGATGAGTGGGTTTGCCCTTTCCATCACAACGTCTTTCATTTTTTCGATTACTGTCTCTTTATAGTCAACTGTTTGTATGTTTTCCAGTGCCACCACCTTTACAGCCTCTTTTACTGCCACATTCCCCTTTAGTGCATCAGCAAAGGACGTTTTCATGGCATCATTTTCCATATTCAGCTCCTGGAACTCTTTTCTGAACTGTTCAATGTTTTCCTTAATCTGAACATTCCAAGCAGCAATCTCGTCTCTCTCAGAAGATAGCAGTGAACTAACATCTAATTCCTTTAGGTTGTCATTTAGCTGTTTGTTTTTATCTTCTTGATTAGAAATTCTAGATTCTAGTTGACTCTTTTCCCCTTCCAGCTTCTTTATTCTTTTTTCTAGTTCCTTTCTCTCCTGCCCTTGTGCAGGAGAGAAAGTGTGTGTGTGTGTGTGTGTGTGTGTGTGTGTGTGTGTGTGTGTGTGCATATATTCATACATGAATTTGTTTTCATGAAAAGTACTAGAATATTGTAAACGTGGATGGTTGTGGCTACTTAAAGAAATTGAAAGATATTTTTTGAGATCCTTATTACTTTCGAATAGATTTTTCTGTTACTCATCTTCAGTGGTATCTTAGTTACAGAGACGGAACTAACGATATACAAAATATACACCCCAAAACAGAAGAAAAAGAAAAAAATTAGCAACTCAGCAAAGGAAATACAAAAATAGCATCCCTTTAAAACCCAGGTGGAAGGTTATATATTTCTCGCCATGGACATGATGAAAGAGGTCAAGACTGGAGATTAGCGGAAGTTTGTTATTACAGGTGGACTATTTTCAGGTGTGGTCTTTGACGGAAAGGGAAAAGAAAAGTAATAATAATAATAATAATAATAATAATAATAATAATAATAATAATAATAATAATAATAATAATAATAATAGTATAAATTATTATTATTATTATTATTATTGTTATTATTATTATTATTATTATTATTATTATTATTATTATTATTATTATTATTTATTATTATTATTATTATTATTTGCCATCTCTCTTTCTCTCTACTTTTTGTTTTCTTCGTGCCCAGGCCCGATGAGGCCAGATTTGTATTTTTTTTTTCTTTTTGCCCGTCCTGGTGTCACAATCATAAAATAAAATAAATACATAAAATAAATTCTAATAATGATAATAATAATAATAATAATAATAATAATAATAATAATAATAATAATAATAATAATAATAATAATAATAATAATAATAATAATAATAACAATAATAATAAATAATAATTATAATAATAATTATTATTATTATTATTATTACTATTATTATTATTATTATTATTATCATTATTATTGTTATTATTATTAGTATTATTATTGCTATCGTTATTATTATTATTATTGTTATTATTATTATTATTATTATTATTATTATTATTATTATTATTATTATTATTATTATTATTATTATTATTATTATTATTATTATTATTATTATTATTATTATTTTCCATCAAAGACCACACCTGAAAATAGCCCACCTGTACTCAAAAACTTCCTCTAATCTCCAGTCTTGACCTCTTTCTTCATGCCCATGACAGGAAATATAAAACCTTCCACCTGGGTTTTAAACTGTTGGCATTTATCTAACTCTTCTGTTTCATCTGTCTTAGTGACTATATATAACTTCTTTCGTTTGTATAAATTAGATACCTCTGAAGATGAGTTCAAGATAAATATACTCGAAAGTACCAAGGATCTCCAAAAATATCTTTCAATTTCCTTACGTAGCCTAATGTATGATTTATATATGAATCAATTTTACCCCGACCGGGACTTGAACCTAGGACTTATAATTACTAAGCCAAGGTGCTACCAAATACACCACAGAAGGTCTTAAAAGGGAAACAGACCTTACAGCTTAAATCTGCTACACAAGGAATGAACGCATTCTGTCTGAATGCCACCATGTTCATATTACAATTTCCCTTAACCTCAATCGTGGTTTCGTTTTCGCATTTAATTCAACTCCCAATCTTATTCGGGACCAACAGTAATCAAATAAGCACATTACCATATGTGAAAACATGAATCATTTTTACCCAGACCGGGACATGAACCCAGGACTTATAATTACTGAGCCAAGGCGCTACTAACTACACAACAGAAAATCTTAAAAGGGAAGCAGATCTTTCAGCTTATATCTGCTATACTAGGAATGAACGCATTCTATATGAAAGCTAATACGGGGTATAAAAGGTGCTTATTTGATTATTGTTGGTCCCGAATGAGATTGGAGTTGAATTAAATGCGAAAACGAAACCGCAAGTGAGATTGAGGAACACTGTAATATGAACATATTGGTATTCAGAGATAGAATGCATTCAATCTTATTATAATAGATATAAGTCGTAAGGTCTGTTTCCCTTTTAAGACCTTCTGTGGTGTAGTTGGTAGCACCTTTGCTTAGTGATTATAATTCCTAGGTTCAAGTCCTGGTCGGGGTAATAATTATTCCCCTTTTCACATATGGTTATGTGCTTATTTGATTACTATTGGCCCCGAATGAGATGGAGATTTGAAATAATTGCGAAAACGAAACCACGAATGAGATTGGGGAACACTGTAATATGAACATAGTGGCATTCAGAGATAGAATGCGTTCAATCTTTTTATAGCAGATATAAGCTGTAAGGTTTGTTACCCTTTTAAGATCTTCTGTGGTGTAGTTGGTAGCACCTTGGCTTATTGATTATAATTCCTAGGTTCAAGTCCCGGTCGGGGTAATAATTATTCATGTTTTAACATGTGGTAATGTGCTTATTTGATTATGATATTTATATATATATATATATATATATATATATATATATATATATATATATATATATATATATATGTGTGTGTGTGTGTGTGTGTGTGTGTGTGTGTGTGTGTGTGTGAGTGCGATTACCTAATTGTGATTACCTAATTGTGTTTACGGGAAAGAGCCCAAAGCTCGTATCTTCCCGTCTCCTCATCGGTTCCATTTTAGACTTAGTGATACTTATCATACCTGTCCTTAAAACTATGGATTGAGATAGCATTAACTACCTCCTCGCTTAGCCAATTCCAATTATCAACTACTCTTACACTGAAAAAGTATTTCCTTACATCCTGCAAACAAGTTTTCTTACGAAGCTTCAAACTATGACCTCTAGTTCTAGAGCCAGCCATATCAAAATATCGATCCCTATCCACTCTATCATAACCATGAAGGAATTTAAAGACTGTCACCATATCCCCCCTTACTCTTCTAGCTTCGAGTGATGGTAAGTCTAATTCCCTCAGCCTCTCATCATAACTGAGATTGCGTATTTCTGGCACCAGTTTCGTGGCATGTCTTTGAACATTTTCAAGCTTAGCTATGTGCTTTTTCAAGTGCGGATTCCAAAAGGGGGCTGCATATTCCAGTTTTGGCCTCACATAGGTTACATAAATATTTCTGAACATTTCCTTGTCCATGTGCCTGAAGGCTACCCTTACACTTGATAAGAATGCATATGCTGCCCTTACTATGCCATTTATATGTATTTCTGGAGACAAATCTGCCAGTATCTTTACTCCTAGATCTCTCTCTTTTTCTGTCTCTTGAAGTTGTACTCCAGCCACCGAGTAGTCAAGCTTGGGCCTTCTTGCACTTGTACCCATTCTCATTACCTTACATTTTGAAGTATTGAATTTCATTAGCCACTTTTCTGACTACTCATGCAGATTATTTAGATCCTCCTGAAGTTCTCTACCATTGTTCTCGTTTTTTACTTTCTTCACAATCTTTGCATCATCTGCAAACATATTCATGAATGAATTTACAGACTCTGGTAGGTCATTTACATATACAAGGAACAAAAGTGGCCCTAAAACTGAACCCTGTGGAACTCCACTACTAACTCTTCTCCATTCAGACACTGAGTGTCTTACTCTAACCCTCTGTTCCCTTCCTTCTAAGTAAGTTTTTATCCATTCCAAAACATTTCCACCTATTCTAGCCATTGATTGCAGCTTCCTAATAAGTCTCCCATGTGGAACAGTGTCAAATGCTTTCTGGAAGTCTAGGAATATGCAATCTGCCCAGCCCTCTCTTTCCTGTAAGATTTGGCTTACCTCATCATAAAATTCTAATAAGTTTGTTACTGTTGATCTACCTTCTCTGAAGCCATGTTGCCTCACTGACAAAAAGTTGAAGGATTCCAAGTGAAGAGAGATATGTTTCCTTAGTAGTTTCTCCATAACTTTGCAAACTATGCTGGTCAAGGAAACTGGTCTATTGTTCAGAGCCGTATCCCTCCTTCCCTTTTTGAAGATAGGTATCACATTTGCTTGTTTCCAGCATCTTGGAATCTCCCCCGACTCCAGTGACTCCTTAAATATGATACTTAGTGCTACTGATATTGTGTTTGCGCATTTTTTAAGCACATGAGGGGATATGTCATCAGGACCTGTAGCTTTATGAACATCTAAATCCATCAGCGCTTTGCATACCTCTGTGGCTGTAAGGTTGATGTTCTCTAATACCGGCCCTTGAGCTTCTATCACTGCAATCTGAGGGGGTGGGGTATTTTCTACTGTAAATACTGACTGAAACTCCTTGTTCAATTCTTTGCAGATCTCTTCATCCGCATCAGTGATGCTTCCATCCTCTCTCTTTAGCCTTAAAACCTGTTCTTTTATCTTCAGTTTTCCTCTGATAGAGCTGTGGAAAAGCTTGGGATTTTCTTTAGCCTTCCTGGTGATGTCGCTCTCATAGTTTCTCTCTGCCTCTCTCCTTTTACTTAGGTAGTCATTTCTTGCTCTTTTGTAGGTTTGCCAGGCATTTATGTTTTTTCTCCTCCTATGCCTTTTCCAGCATTTGTCTCTCCACTCCTTAGCTCTTTTACACCCATTATCGAACCATTTCTCTCTGGCATGAATTACACCTACTTTGGTGACAGGTATGCAGCAATCTACTATCTTCCCATATTTCTCACAAAAGATGTCATACATTTCTTGTACAGATTTGTTGTAAAATAAGGTTCTCCAGTCAATAACTGCAAAAAGCTCATTCATTTTGATGTAATCTCTTTTCGGATAGTTCCTCCTCATGTCCTCAGTGCCTCTACTCTCAGGAAGAATATCTTCAATGATATACTCCATCAACAACACACAGTGATCACTCTTTCCAATTGGTGGTTCATACTCAATATTTTCAATATCCAACACATTATCTGTGAACACTAGATCAAGTAGTGATGGTTCATCCCCACCCCTGGCCCTTGTTGGTTCCATTACATGTTGGTGTAGGAAATTCCCTTGTACGCAATCTAGAAATCTTGCCCCGAATGAGTCCTCACCACTGTGTGGGTCAAGATTTATCCAATCTATCTCTTTATGATTAAAGTCTCCCATAATCAAAATCCTACATTTTTTTTCCTGTGCCATGTTAACAACTGAGTTTATGACTTCAATAGTACCTATATGACTTTCTTCATAAACTTCAAGCCTATTTTGGTGTCTTGGTGGGTTGTATACAACAGTTTATAATGCTCTCTGACCCAGTATTTATGCGAGCAACAAGAAATTCCTTGAACTCACTTTCTATAGCCAAATTTATTTCTTCAACTTGAATCCTTTCACTTATGAGCAGTGCTATCCCTCCACCAGTCCTCTCAGATCTTTCAACCCTTAGTATTCTGAAGCGCTTCGGAAAAACTGTGACACTGTTTATGTCCTCACTCAACTTAGTCTCTGTAATTGCTACTATATCTGCCTTACTGTTGTGAATCCTATCTTTTAATTCTACTACCTTACCAGCTAATCCATCAGCATTTGTGTATAACGATCTTAATGAGGAGCCATCCCCTGATCTTCTGTCATTATCTTCTTTATCTCCCCTTTGTCTGGAAGAACTCTGTAACGAAAATTTTTCTTCTGTTCTTCATTCCTTTCATCATTTAACTTTCTTGCCTCTTGCAACAAGTTTTTGATCTTTCCCATCTCTTCCTGTGTTATGTATCGTCTAATGAACACTTCTTTGAATTCTTGAAGGTCTTTTAGACTTATTTTTCTCAACAATATTTCCCTACATGTTTCCCCTGTCTCAAAGGTTACTTTTGTTGGTCTCGGCTTTCCTTCCCTCGAATATTTACCTAGTTGGTGTATGTTTACAATATCCTCAGGACCACAAACTACTCCAAACTTTCTTATCAGGTCTACAACCCTAGCTTTATTTTCTTCAAGTCTCCCCTGCCATGTTGGCTCCTGGGATTCACTTATGCCTGAGATTACCACTGTCTTCTCCTTATCAAGTGCCTGTCTGATGAGTGAGTTTGCCCTTTCCATCACAACGTCTTTCATTTTTTCGATTACTGTCTCTTTATAGTCAACTGTTTGTATGTTTTCCAGTGCCACCACCTTTACAGCCTCTTTGACTGCCACATTCCCCTTTAGTGCATCAGCAAAGGAAGTTTTCATGGCATCATTTTCCATATTCAGCTCCTGGAACTCTTTTCTGAACTGTTCAATGTTTTCCTTAATCTGGACATTCCAAGCAGCAATCTCGTCTCTCAGAAGAGAGCAGTGAACTAACATCTAATTCCTTTAGGTTGTCATTCAGCTGTTTCTTTTTATCTTCTTGTTTAGAAATTCTAGATTCTAGTTGACTCTTTTCCCCTTCCAGCTTCTTTATTCTTTTTTCTAGTTCCTTTCTCTCCTGCCCTTGTGCTTTATTTGCTTCCTCCATAGATCTTATTTGCTCTCTGTATGTGTGTGTGTGTGTGTGTGTGTGTGTGTGTGTGTGTGTGTGTGTGTGTGTGTGTGTCAAAATGTCACATGTTACTTTTATGTCCCTATAATCTTATATCCCTTGGGAAATATAAGAAAACAATGTAAGCAGAATTTTGTCTTGTTATGTACATAGCTTTAGAAATAATAATAACTATATTACAACGGATAGTACTGAATAACGTTTATATATATATATATATATATATATATATATATATATATATATATATATATATATATATATATATATATATATATATATATATATATATATATATATATATATATATATATATATATATATATATATATATATATATATATATATATATATATATATATATATATATATATATATATCTATATATATATCTATATATATATCTATATATATATATATATATATATATATATATATATATATATATATATATATATATATATATATATATATATATATATATGGACACCTAATCTAGGAAGTTATATTGGGTATCCAAACGTTGCAACATTTCCCAATTAAACGTATGCATTGTTTGGCTTCCCGATATGATGCAGGTCGATTGGTACGCATGTTGATATGAGGGTACACTGGTAGTGTATGGCCTCCCGGCTGCTATGGCTAGCGTTTCTGTAGTTTATAATTAAATAAATAATTTGATTTTTCCAAATAAGAGGGAAATGCTCAGTGCCCTTTCATATACACAGTGTACTATGACCTACTTTTAAAAATTAAACCCTCAAAGGCTTAATGGAAAAGTTTTCTGATTGAGTGAAATTGCTTTAAATAGCATTTGATACTGTAAGAACGACGATAATTTCTGGATTACCCACATTCTAATTTTATTGTTTTAGGCCTATGACTTTACTATGCTTGGAATAAACAGGCACACACACACACACACACACACACACACACACACACACACACACACACACACACACACACACACACACACACACACAGTATCCTTCCCATTTATATTAACTTGTTAGTTAGTTTGATACACGAAATAATTGAATAATAAAAAAAAAATACCAAATATCCACCTGTCAACAGTACTGAGTTAAGTTGCCAAGTAGTACAGCTATCTTATTTTCTTCATTTTTTTGCTTTTCTTTTAGCTTTCTCTTTTACTATTTTTTTTTATTTTGTATATATATTGAGTTAAATGTAAAGTCTAATCCTGTGATAACATATCTTGGTTAGCAAGTGAGTTTATCAGTTAGGAAGAATATATAGCAGAAACAGGTGGGTGCCACCTCAGACACAAATTCGAATTTTCCTTCAGGTTTGACTTTTGTTTTTCTTTTTCTTTTTATCCTTAATTTACCATGGTCAAGTTTTTAAGTTAAGATGTGTGTTACCAGAAAAGAGATAAACTGAGTCACTAAATAGCACTTATATGGAGATATAAAAATTCTGTGTGAAGCTTAATTAAAAGTTTTCTCTTTTTTTTTCTTCCTCTTTCTCGTCTTCTTTCTATATTCTGTGAGAGGGAGAACATAAAAATGACGCCATCTCTGTCCCAATCCTCTCCCATCCATGGGTCGGTAGGAGGGGTAGCCATTAGGGGACTTAAACAGAAAATCAAGAATTTAGAGGCAATGGTTATAAGCCTTGATGATAAAATTCGGAATATGGATGGAGAAATGAAAGAGAATGAAACACTCAGAGAGCAAATAAGATCTTTGGAGGAAGCAAATAAAGCACAAGGGCAGGAGAGAAAGGAACTAGAAAAAAGAATAAAGAAGCTGGAAGGGGAAAAGAGTCAACTAGAATCTAGAATTTCTAAACAAGAAGATAAAAACAAACAGCTGAATGACAACCTAAAGGAATTAGATGTTAGTTCACTGCTCTCTTCTGAGAGACGAGATTGCTGCTTGGAATGTCCAGATTAAGGAAAACATTGAACAGTTCAGAAAAGAGTTCCAGGAGCTGAATATGGAAAATGATGCCATGAAAACTTCCTTTGCTGATGCACTAAAGGGGAATGTGGCAGTAAAAGAGGCTGTAAAGCTGGTGGCACTGGAAAACATACAAACAGTTGACTATAAAGAGACAGTAATCGAAAAAATGAAAGACGTTGTGATGGAAAGGGCAAACTCACTCATCAGACAGGCACTTGATAAGGAGAAGACAGTGGTAATCTCAGGCATAAGCGAATCCCAGGAGCCAACATGGCAGGGGAGACTTGAAGAAAATAAAGCTAGGGTTGTAGACCTGATAAGAAAGCTTGGAGTAGTTTGTGGTCCTGAGGATATTGTAAACATACACCAACTAGGTAAATATTCGAGGGAAGGAAAGCCGAGACCAACAAAAGTAACCTTTGAGAGAGGGGAAACATGTAGGGAAATATTGTTGAGAAAAAAAAGTCTAAAAGACCTTCAAGAATTCAAAGAAGTGTTCATTAGACAATACAGAACACAGGAAGAGATGGGAAAGATCAAAAACTTGTTGCAAGAGGCAAGAAGGTTAAATGAGGAAAGAAATGAAAAAGAGAAGAAAAATTTTCATTTCAGAGTTCATCCAGACAAAGGGGAGATAAAGAAGATAATGACAGAAGATCAGGGGATGGGGCCTCATTAAGATTGTTATACACAAATGCTGATGGATTAGCTGGTAAGGCAGTAGAATTAAAAGATAGGATTCACAACAGTAAGGCAGATATAGTAGCAATTAGAGACTAAGTTGCGTGAGGACATAAACAGTGTCACAGTTTTTCCTAAGGGCTTCAGAATACTAAGGGTTGAAAGATCTGAGAGGACTGGTGGAGGGATAGCACTGCTCATAAGTGAAAGGATTCAAGTTGAAGAAATAAACTTGGCTATAGAAAGTGAGTTCAAGGAATTTCTTGTTGCTCGCATAAATACTGGGTCAGAGAGCATTATAATAACTGTTGTATACAACCCACCAAGGAACCAAAATAGGCTTGAAGTTTATGAGGAAAGTCATATAGGTACTATTGAAGTCATAAACTCAGTTGTTAACATGGCACGGGGAAAAAAATGTAGGATTTTGATTATGGGAGACTTTAATCATAAAGAGATAGATTGGATAAATCTTGACCCACACAGTGGTGAGGACTCTGTCGGGGCAAGATTCCTAGATTGCGTACAAGGGAATTTCCTACACCAACATGTAATGGAACCAACAAGGGCCAGGGGTGGGGATGAGCCATCACTACTTGATCTAGTGTTCACAGATAATGTGTTGGATATTGAAAAAAATTGAGTATGAACCACCAATTGGAAAGAGTGACCACTGTGTGTTGTTGATGGAGTATATCATTGAAGATATTCTTCCTGAGAGTAGAGGCACTGAGGACATGAGGAGGAACTATCCGAAAAGAGATTACATCAAAATGAATGAGCTTTTTGCCGTTATTGACTGGAGAACCTTATTTTACAACAAATCTGTACAAGAAATGTATGACATCTTTTGTGAGAAATATGGGAAGATAGTAGATTGCTGCATACCTGTCACCAAAGTAGGTGTAATTCATGCCAGAGAGAAATGGTTCGATAATGGGTGTAAAAGAGCTAAGGAGTGGAGAGACAAATGCTGGAAAAGGCATAGGAGGAGAAAAAACATAAATGCCTGGCAAACCTACAAAAGAGCAAGAAATGACTACCTAAGTAAAAGGAGAGAGGCAGAGAGAAACTATGAGAGCGACATCACCAGGAAGGCTAAAGAAAATCCCAAGCTTTTCCACAGCTCTATCAGAGGAAAACTGAAGATAAAAGAACAGGTTTTAAGGCTAAAGAGAGAGGATGGAAGCATCACTGATGCGGATGAAGAGATCTGCAAAGAATTGAACAAGGAGTTTCAGTCAGTATTTACAGTAGAAAATACCCCACCCCCTCAGATTGCAGTGATAGAAGCTCAAGGGCCGGTATTAGAGAACATCAACCTTACAGCCACGGAGGTATGCAAAGCGCTGATCGATTTAGATGTTCATAAAGCTACAGGTCCTGATGACATATTCCCTCATGTGCTTAAAAAATGTGCAAACTCAATATCAGTAGCACTAAGTATCATATTTAAAAAATCACTGGAGTCAGGGGAGATTCCAAGATGCTGGAAACAAGCAAATGTGATACCTATCTTCAAAAAGGGAAGGAGGGATACGGCTCTGAACTATAGACCAGTTTCCTTGACCAGCATAGTTTGCAAACTTATGGAGAAACTACTAAGGAAACATATCTCTCTTCACTTGGAATTCTTCAACTTTTTGTCAGTGAGGCAACATGGCTTCAGAGAAGGTAGATCAACAGTAACAAACTTATTAGAATTTTATGATGAGGTAAGCCGAATCTTACAGGAAAGAGAGGGCTGGGCAGATTGCATATTCCTAGGCTTCCAGAAAGCGTTTGACACTGTTCCACATGGGAGACTTATTAGGAAACTGCAATCAATGGCTAGAATAGGTGGAAATGTTTTGGAATGGATAAAAACTTACTTAGAAGGAAGGGAACAGAGGGTTAGAGTAAGACACTCAGTGTCTGAATGGAGAAGAGTTAGTAGTGGAGTTCCACAGGGTTCAGTTTTAGGGCCACTTTTGTTCCTTGTATATGTAAATGACCTACCAGAGTCTGTAAATTCATTCATGAATATGTTTGCAGATGATGCAAAGCTTGTGAAGAAAGTAAAAAACGAGACCAAAACTGGAATAAGCAGCCCCCTTTTGGAATCCGCACTTGAAAAAGCACATAGCTAAGCTTGAAAAAGTTCAAAGACATGCCACGAAACTGGTGCCAGAAATACGCAATCTCAGTTATGATGAGAGGCTGAGGGAATTAGACTTACCATCACTCGAAGCTAGAAGAGTGAGGGGGGATATGGTAACAGTCTTTAAACTCCTTCATGGTTATGATAGAGTGGATAGGGATCGATATTTTGATATGGCTGGCTCTAGAACTAGAGGTCATAGTTTGAAGCTTCGTAAGAAAACTTGTTTGCAGGATGTAAGGAAATACTTTTTCAGTGTAAGAGTAGTTGATAATTGGAATTGGCTAAGCGAGGAAGTAGTTAATGTTATCTCAATCCATAGTTTTAAGGACAGGTATGATAAGTATCACTAAGTATAAAATGGAACCGATAAGGAGACGGGAAGATACGAGCTTTGGGCTCTTTCCCGTAAACACAATTAGGTAATCACAATTAGGTAATCTCACACACACACACACACACACATATATATATATATATATATATATATATATATATATATATATATATATATATATATATATATATATATATATATATATATATATACATATATATATATATATATATATATATATATATATATATATATATATATATATATATATATATATGGAGTTAATATACAATGAAAATAAAATTGTACTTTCAGGTTTAAGTCTTCTACGTGCTGGAATGTTTAGCTTTGTTGTCCTTGGAGGCATATGGAATTTCCTCATTCTCTTCGGAATACTAATTTCGTGGATAAGTAAGAATTTATTTTGCTTGAAAGTGATGTTAGAAATTATATATATATATATATATATATATATATATATATATATATATATATATATATATATATATATATATATATATATATATATATATATATATATATATATAAATTCCGATTTTCTCAATGGTACAGTAGCAAATGAATGGCCAATCTATGACAAATAAATTTAAATCAGGTAAAGAAACTACTAAGAATTAGCATAAAAGAATATAGTAAAGTAAAACGTAAAAAGAATTAATAATGAATAAGTATTATGGGTTTCATTTAATAGGTGTTAAAGCATAATGTGATATGTATTCTCCAGATGGTTCTTGTGCTCTAGATTGTTTCAAGTGTGGCTCATTCAACGGGTCAGATCCTGCCTGTGAAGATCCATTTCATCACAATTATTCCGAATCTTACTTAGCATCGCCTTGTTTAGCAGGATGGAAAGGAAGAGAAGGATTATTTCCTGCCACACAATGCGTCAAGATCTCAGGATACTTTTGTAAGTTAGAGAGAGAGAGAGAGAGAGAGAGAGAGAGAGAGAGAGAGAGAGAGAGAGAGAGAGAGAGAGAGAGAGAGAGAGAAGTATACTATACAGGTACGGAGTTTGCACGTGTGATATCATTCTTGTATTCCAACAGTAATCATTTATTCAATCAAATGAAATCTCAGACTCAACCAGACATTAACAAGTAGCCAGTCTTATTGTGTCAGCTTCCAATGGGCTTTGTTCATCCTCTAAACTGACAATTAAACTTTCCCAATTTCTAGTGTGACATGATCGAGAAAAGAAGAGACTTTCCGTAACAAAATTTCCTTGTGGCTTAATTAGAACAAATATCTTTTCTCGGTAGCGGTTCGTGCCTGGGGATTGCTTCAAACGAATACCATCCTTAGGGTAACTAACTGTTATATCATGACGATTTTTCTTCAATATGGTACCAAGCGAATTTGCTTTGCACCAAGTCAAACCCTTGAGTTACTTTCATATTTGCTCTTTGATTCATGTCTAGAACTGTGTACCTTGCAGCATAAGGTCAAAGTTACCATATTGAGTGAAAAGTAGTGGATTAGGCTAATTTTTGCGGCTCTCCACTCCAACTCTATCAAATCCCCTACTCGTTACTTTTTATATTTATTTGGGCTAATTTTTCTAGCCATTGGTACTTATATAGTTTAAAATCTTCCATTTCTTACTATAGAAATCTAGCAACACTGCAAAGGGTTAAATTTAATCAATAAAAGAGCATGCTAGAATTGCATGATAACTCCTTTAATTACTCACTGATGATAGGAAATCGAATTAGTGTCGGTGTTGGTCAATTTTTCCAACTGACAAACAATAAAAAAAATGGCCAAAATCAAAGAAAGAGGCGAACGTACACCAATTTTATCCATTCATCAAATTATTATCTGCAAAAAGAAATAGTTTACTGATAAGCTTAACACCTGTCTTTATCTGAAATGTGAACAGTTAAATGGTGGTAACGACCAAGAAGTTCATTCTGCTTTCCATGCTAATTCTGACTCGACACTGAAGAAAAGTGGTGCCACCGACTTGGAGCATTTGCCACAGAAAATAGCACGTAATCAGGCATATTAACACACGAATAACTTGACTGATTTTCCGTTACTAGGTAAGTTTGATGTAGCTGCACAATTTGACAAATACAATTAGCCGGCGAATGAATGTAGAAATGGTTTATCCAAACCCATAAACTGTAAAATCCAATTATTAAGTATAATTATAGTTCACATCGTATCAGAAGTTCACCACCCTGACCATCCATACTGTTCACCGTTGCTACTATTTTTACCACGATGGAAAAATGCTTGCAGTAACTCTATTATTACATTGATATGAACCCACACTGTCTTTTCTCATGAAAGTCTTTACAAAAAATTTCCATCATTAGGACATAACCCCTTTTTTTCTACGAGAAATATTTATATACAGTGGTGTTCCCAACCCACGAACGCTTGTACCTATGAACAAACCAACCCGTGAACAAAATTTTGAACAAAGTTTTACCCCAACCCACGACTAAATTCCAAACCAAGAACAATAATGTATTGGCCAAGCCACCTCGTGTCCCATTCAGATGCTCTCGGCCGCCAAGTGGGTTTCACTCGGTTGCTCTCGGTTTCACTCGGCTGCTCTCGTTTTCAGTTCTTGCTTATTTTCCATAATTATTTCTTTTAATATAGCCCTTATTATGGCTCCTAACAAAGTTAAAAGTGCTAATGAACTTGGCATCAAACACCCCAGATGCATAACAGTGGAAAGGAAAAAGGAAATAATTGCAAAACATGAAAATGGGGTGTGTGTGTCCGATCTCGCCACGCAATATAACATGGTTCGTCCATAATTTTATCACAGTTCTTGCTTTTTTCCATAGTTTTTTCTTTTAATATAACCCTTATTATGGCTCCCAAGAACGTTCAAAGTGCTAGTGAACTTGGCATCAAACACCCCAGATGCATAACAGTGGAAAGGAAAAAAGAAATAATTGCAAAACATGAAAATGGGGTGCGTGTGTCTGATCTCGCCACGCAACATAACATGCCGAACTCCACCATCTGTACTATTTTAAAGAATAAAGAGATCTTAAAAGCAGCTGACGTGGCTAAGGAAGTCAATATTCTAATGAAGCAAAGGTCACAGGTGATAGAAGAGGTAGAAAACTTATTATTGTTATGGATAAATGAAAGACAGTTGGTTGGCGATAGTATTAGCGAGGACATAATATGCACTAAGGCTTTGCACATCCACCAAGATTTAGTGGCGAACGCTCCGACTTCTAGTGCTGCTAAACTGGAGGAATTTAAAGCCAGTAGAAGCTGGTTTGAACACTTTCGTCGCCAAACTGGGATTCATAGTGTCATTAGACTCGGAGAGGCGGTTAGTTCCGACCAAAAAGCAGCGGATTCCTACGTAAAGGAATTCGCTAAATATATCGAAAGTGAAGGTCATATCTCACAGTAAGTGTTTAATTGTGATGAAACGGGACTCTTTTGGAAGAAAATGCCCAAAAGAACCTATATGACCGAAGAGGAGATATCACTGCCTGGCCACAAACCAATGCAAGACAGGCTTACCCTTTTATTGTGCACTAATCCTAGTGGGGACTGTAAGATCAAGCCTCTTTTAGTTTACCACTCTGAAAATCCGCATGTTTTTAAATGCAATAGCATATTAAAGGCTAGCCTCCCAGAAATGTGGAGGTCAAATCCAAAGGCTTGAGTCATGCGGAATTTATTCCTAGAGTGGTTGATTGAAGTGTTTGCGCCAGCAGCGAAGAAATATCTTGATGAAAAGAATTTGCCCCTTAACTGTCTCCTCATAATGGATAATGCTCCTGCCCATCCTCCAGGTGTGGAAGATGATCTCGCTATACATTACGACTTCATTAAAGTAAAATTTCTGCCTCCCAACACCACTCCTATCCTCCGGCCCATGGACCAGCAGGTAATTTCTAATTTTAAAAAGTTGTATATGAAGGGTCTTTTTGAAAGGTGTTTCCAGGTTACCAATGATACGGATTTGACCCTTCGTGATTTCTGGAAAGATCACTTTAATATCCTCCACTGCACTGGCCTCATTGAAAAAGCATGGAAGGAGGTCTCATATCGTACATTGAACTCTGCCTGGAGGAAACTTTGGCCAGGTTGTGGTACTGATAGAGACTTCGAAGGCTTCAAGCAGGAGCTAGCTATACAAATTGTGAATGAAATTGTGGACAAGGGCAAAAGTTTGGGCTTGGAGGTCAATGAGGAGGATGTGGAGGAGCTAGTGGAGGACCACAAAGAAGAACTTCCCATGGATGAATTAATTGAATTGCAGCGTGAACAGGTGAAGATTCTCCAGTAGGAGCAGTCACCGGAGGAAGGGGTAAAGGTGTCCTTTGAAGAACTAAAAGCAAATTTTAGTAAGTGGAATGATTTGCAGGCTTTTATTAAGAATCATCACCCAGATAAAACTGTGGCCAATAGAGTAGTGAATATGGAAAATGACAATGCGATGAATATTTTTAGAAAAGTTTACCAAAGAAGAAAAAGACAAATTTCTCTGGATCGTTTCCTTGTCCCAGTAGGCAGGGAAGCAGCTTCTAAAAGAGAAAAGAGAAAAAACACCAGATATTCAACCTGTATAAGAAGAGTTCCCTAACGTTTTTATGGAAGGGGACTCTCCTTCCAAAAAATAAATCCCCCTCCTCCTACACCACCATCCATGTATGCCAGCAACAATCATCCACAAAGGTAAATACAGTACTGTATTTCTTTTATTAATTTTATTTTCCTTAATTATGTATGTTATTTTCCTCTTACAGAGTATATTGCTAATAACCTGTATTATATTCATTGGTTTTCATGACTTAAAAAATTTTGAAAAGAATATTTGTGGTGACCTGGAATGGATTAATTGAATTTACATGCTTTTCAATGGGAAAATCAAATCCAACCCACGAACTTTCCAACCCAAGTACACTTTTTTGGAACGGATAAAGGTCGTGGGTTGGGGTCACTACTGTATATCTTTATTTTATTATGACCAGTGGCATTTCTGTCATACAACCAAGACATTATTTCATTTTGTGTTAAGCAGCTAACCCGTAGCAAAGTATGATTAATTGGAAGATAATGTACTCCCTGGTGATCAGGGTAATTTACTCCAGTAAACTGAATTTTTTGAATCATATGTCAATGACAAGATGGCACACCCACTAATGCTTTACGTTTGAGAGTGCAGATGACAGTAGTGTTAGCTCTTGGATTATTCAGATTAAGCGGGATAGACCGCGAACGAAATGCAATCAGTCTATAACAATGTAATTATAGATCACATGGAATAACTTTCTGCATAGATGATGTTAAATGTATGCACCTATCTAGATTAAATGATAAAATTCAGGTATATACAGCCCATCTTATTGGTAATACATAAAAAATGCATGTATTCATCAACTGATTATATAATTAGCGAAAAATTTAATTATGTGAATATAGCTTAATTGAAAAAGCATATGTGTATGTGTGTGTATGTCTATATATCTCGATAATATAAACACGTGACACAGATGGATAGAGGTTAGCTTTGAAGGAAAAATGAAACGACGGAGTGCTGAGATCTCTCAGACTGTATTTTTACTCCATCTTCAGAGCAACTAGCTAAAAAAAAATTATTAAAGCATTAAAAAAACATTGAGAGTAAAAGCAATGAATATGATAAAGCAACAATAAACACCAAGTTTAATTAAATAAAAAATTTCCAAGGGTATGGGAACATAATTAATCTAAGCTGGATTATTTATGATCTCAGATTTTCCATTGGAAATTATTAATTTAATTATTCTTTATCTTTATTGTCATTCCATCATATTTTATATTTCACTCTCATACCTTTCTCTATATTTTACTTTTAATTTTTTAGTAAGCTGCTCAGAAGAAAGACTAATACAGTTTGAAAGATCTCAGCAACCTGTCGTTTTATTTTTTCTCCGCAGCTAATCTATATATATATATATATATATATATATATATATATATATATATATATATATATATATATATATATATATATATATATATATATATATATATATATATATATATATATATATATATATATATATATATATATATATATATATATATATATATATATATATATATATATATATATATATATATATATATATATATATATATATATATATATATATATATATATATATATATATATATATATATATATATATATATATATATATATATATATATATATATATATATATATATATATATATATATATATATATATATATATATATATATATATATATATATATATATATATATATATATATATATATATATATATATATATATATATATAAATAATATATATATATATATATATATATATATATATATATATATATATATATATATATATATATATATATATATAAATAATAATAATAATAATAATAATAATAATAAATCAGCATTATATGTGAAAACATGAAATATATATATATATATATATATATATATATATATATATATATATATATATATATATATATATATATATATATATATATATATATATATATATATATATATATATATATATATATATATAATAATAATAATAATAATAATAATAATAATAATAATAATAATAATAATAATAAATCAGCATTATATGTGAAAACATGAAATATATATATATATATATATATATATATATATATATATATATATATATATATATATATATATATATATATATATATATATATATATATATATATATAATGCATGTGTGTGTGTGTGTGTGTTTATTTGATTATTGTTAATACCTATATAGTTGAGATGCGAATTAAATGCGAAAAACGAAGACACGAGTGAGGTTAGGAGAAGCTATAATATGAACAGAGAGGCATTCAGATAGAATGCGTTCATTCCTAGTATAGCAGTTAAACTGTAAGACTTGTTTCTTTTTTAGAACTTCAGTGGCGTAGTTGATAGTGCCTTGGCACAGTAATTATGTGTCTTAGGTTCGAGTCCCAGTCAGTGGTATATTATGATGCATGTTTTCACATATGGTAATGAGTTTATTTTATTTTTGGTAAGCTTTGTTTTTCCTGTGCCTTTTTGTGGTATTTTTATTCATTTATCATGGCAAGTAAACGCCTAGGAGTAGACTGTGGAAGTGATTCTACTCCCAAAAGTTTCTCACATTCTCATTCGTTACTTCGTTTTCACATTTAAATCAATTCCTAATCTAAATAGGCATCAACAATAATAAAATAAGTACATTAACATATGTGAAAACATGCATCATATTTTACATCGACGGAGTGAGGTTGGGAGAACTGTTATATGAACAAAAAGGCACTCAGAAAGAATGCGTTCATTTATGGTATAGAAGTTAAGCTGTAAAGTTGGTTTCTCTTTTAGACCTTCTGTGATGTAGTTGGTAGTGCCTTGGCACAGTAATAATGTGTCTTATGTTAGAGTCCCAGTTTGGGGTAAAATATGATTCATGTTATCACATTTATTAATGTACTTATTTGATTATATATATATATATATATATATATATATATATATATATATATATATATATATATATATATATATATATATATATATATATATATATATATATCCTTACCACAGTGCCATATCCGCTCGGAGGTGGGCCACCATGGATCGCTATGCTTCCCTATCTTTTATTCTTCTCCGTATCTGAGCATCCGTCCAATTCCCACTGATCGCTTCTTTTAATCCATCTAAGAATTTCTTTCTGGGTCTTCCTCTTCCCGGGATTCTCCCAGTCATGCAGGTGATCTCGAGGCATTCCTTTCTTGCTATATGTCCTGTGAATCTTAATTGTCTTTTGTATATGTTAGTCACTATTTCCCTTTTGATGTTTAGTCTGCTTAGTATCTCTTCATTTGTTATTCTCTGCGTCCATGAGATCTTCAACGTTCTCCTCCATATTCTCATTTTCATTGCTTCTAATTTCTTCCTTGATTGTTTATTGATTGTCCAAGCTTCACATCCATACAGTAATGTTGACCATATGTAGCATTTTACAAATCTCTTCCTTAGCTCCATTGATATATTTGAGTTTGTTATTAGTTTCTTTATCTTTTCCATGCTTTGGTTGCCTATAACTATTCTTCTCCTAATTTCTTTTTCACTCGTAGCATCCCAATTTTTAGTGCTCTATCTTTACGTTCCCCAATCTTAACTTTTTTTACTATTGGACTTCTTTCCTTCTTTGTTATTACCATTGTCTTTGTTTTCTTTATGTTAATCTTTAATTCCTTTCGATTTGCTTACTTCATTGATCTTCTGCAATATATATATATATATATATATATATATATATATATATATATATATATATATATATATATATATATATATATATATATATATATATATATATATGTATATATATATATATATATATATATATATATATATATATATATATATATATATATATATATATATATATATATACATATATGAATCATTTTTACCCCGACCGGGACTTAAACCTAGGACATATAATTACTATGCCAAGACACTACCAACTACACCACAGGAGGTCTAAAAGGGAAACAGACCTTACAGCTTTTATCTTTATATACTATACTGGGAATGAACGCTTTCTATCTGAATGCACTATGTTCATATTACAGTTTACCGCAAATTCACTCGTAGTTTTATTTTGGCATTTGATTTAACTCCCAAACTCATTCGGGACCAACAATAATTAAATAAGCACATTACCATATGTGAAAACATGAATAATTTTTACCCCTACTGGGACATGAACCTAGGACATATAATTATTATGCCAAGGCGCCACCAACTACACCACAATAGGCCTAAAAGGAAAACGGACCTTGCAGCTATTTTCTGCTATACTAGGAATGAATGTGTTCTAACTGAATGCCACTATGTTCATATTACAGTTTACTCCAACCTCACTCATGGTTTTGTTTTCCCATTTAATTCAACTCCCAATCTCATGCGGGACCAACAATAATCATATAAGCACACATACACTAAGTGCTTAGTGGAAAACTTTACCATAATTTCCATAAATCTGAAATCCTGCAGAGTATTGTGAGTACAAAACTTATATTTGTTGTATGACGAGACTGTCCAAAATATTAAAGGATAAAAATTGAGAACATTTTTGTGAGGGGAGGGAGAAGCTGCTGTCCAGTTCTGCCTTGAAGGAAATTTAGAAGAGTTGCCAGAGGTGAAGCCATCACATCACATTACCTAATTTTTTGTGTAAACTGGGGAAAGCTCTTATGCCGTTTACCTGTTCCTGTGGTTCCATATATTGTTAAAATCAGTATCCTTTCAATTTATATTAACTTGTTAGTTAGTTTGATACACGAAATAATTGAATAATTAAAAAAAAAAATACCAAATATCCACCTGTCAACAGTACTGAGTTAAGTTGCCAAGTAGTACAGCTGTCTTATTTTCTTCATTTTTTTGCTTTTCTTTTAGCTCTCTCTTTTACTATTTTTTTTATTTTGTATATATATTGAGTTAAATGTAAAGTCTAATCCTGTGATAACATATCTTGGTTAGCAAGTGAGTTTATCAGTTAGGAAGAATATATAGCAGAAACAGGTGGGTGCCACCTCAGACACAAATTCGAATTTTCCTTCAGGTTTGACTTTTGTTTTGTTGCATTTATTTTTCTTTTTCTTTTTATCCTTAAATTACCATGGTCAAGTTTTTAAGTTAAGATGTGTGTTACCAGAAAAGAGATAAATTGAGTCACTAAATAGCACTTATATGGATATATAAAAATTCTGTGTGAAGCTTAAATAAAAGTTTTTCTCTTTTGTTGTTCCTATTTCTCTTCTTTCTATATTCTGTGAGAGGGAGAACATAAAAATGAGGCCATCTCTGTCCCAAACCTCCCCCATCCATGGGTCGGTAGGAGGGGTATCCATTAGGAGACTTAAACAGAAAATCAAGAATTTAGAGGCAATGGTTATAAGCCTTGATGAAAAAATTCGGAATATGGATGGAGAAATGAAAGAGAATGAAACACTCAGAGAGCAAATAAGATCTTTGGAGGAAGCAAATAAAGCACAAGGGCAGAAGAGAAAGGAACTAGAAAAAAAGAATAAAGAAGCTGGAAGGGGAAAAGAGTCAACTAGAATCTAGAATTTCTAAACAAGAAGATAAAAACAAACAGCTGAATGACAACCTAAAGGAATTGGATGTTAGTTCACTGCTCTCTTCTGAGAGAGACGAGATTGCTGCTTGGAATGTCCAGATTAAGGAAAACATTGAACAGTTCAGAAAAGAGTTCCAGGAGCTGAATATGGAAAATGATGCCATGAAAACTTCCTTTGCTGATGCACTAAAGGGGAATGTGGCAGTCAAAGAGGCTGTAAAGCTGGTGGCACTGGAAAACATACAAACAGTTGACTATAAGGAGACAGTAATCGATAAAATGAAAGACGTTGTGATGGAAAGGGCAAACCCACTCATCAGACAGGAGCTTGATAAGGAGAAGACAGTGGTAATCTCAGGCATAAGCGAATCCCAGGAGCCAACATGGCAGGGGAGACTTGAAGAAAATAAAGCTAGGGTTGTAGACCTGATAAGAAATCTTGGAGTAGTATGTGGTCCTGAGGATATTGTAAACATACACCAACTAGGTAAATATTCGAGGGAAGGAAAGCCGAGACCAACAAAAGTAACCTTTGAGAGAGGGGAAACATGTAGGGAAATATTGTTGAGAAAAAAAAAGTCTAAAAAGACCTTCAAGAATTCAAAGAAGTGTTCATTAGACGATACAGAACACAGGAAGAGATGGGAAAGATCAAAAACTTGTTGCAAGAGGCAAGAAGGTTAAATGATGAAAGAAATGAAGAAGAGAAGAAAAATTTTCATTACAGAGTTCTTCCAGACAAAGGGGAGATAAAGAAGATAATGACAGAAGATCAGGGGATGGGGCCTCATTAAGATTGTTATGCACAAATGCTGATGGATTAGCTGGTAAGGCAGTAGAATTAAAAGATAGGATTCACAACAGTAAGGCAGATATAGTAGCAATTACAGAGACTAAGTTGAGTGAGGACATAAACAGTGTCACAGTTTTTCCTAAGAGCTTCAGAATACTATGGGTTGAAAGATCTGAGAGGACTGGTGGAGGGATAGCACTGCTCATAAGTGAAAGGATTCAAGTTGAAGAAATAAACTTGGCTATAGAAAGTGAGTTCAAGGAATTTCTTGTTGCTCGCATAAATACTGGGACACAGAGCATTATAATAACTGTTGTATACAACCCACCAAGGAACCAAAATAGGCTTGAAGTTTATGAGGAAAGTCATATAGGTACTATTGAAGTCATAAACTCAGTTGTTAACATAGCACGGGAAAAAAAATGTAGGATTTTGATTATGGGAGACTTTAATCATAATGAGATAGATTGGATAAATCCTGACCCACACAGTGGTGAGGACTCATTCGGGGTAAGATTCCTAGATTGCGTACAAGGGAATTTCCTTCACCAACATGTAATGGAACCAACAAGGGCCAGGGGTGGGGATGAGCCATCACTACTTGATCTAGTGTTCACAGATAATGTGTTGGATATTGAAAAAATTGAGTATGTACCACCAATTGGAAAGAGTGACCACTGTGTGTTGTTGATGGAGTATATCATTGAAGATATTCTTCCTGAGAGTAGAGGCACTGACGACATGAGGAGGAACTATCCGAAAGGAGATTACATCAAAATGAATGAGCTTTTTGCAGTTCTTGACTGGAGAACCTTATTTTACAACAAATCTGTACAAGAAATGTATAACATCTTTTGTGAGAAATATGGGAAGATAGTAGATTGCTGCATACCTGTCACCAAAGTAGGTGTAATTCATGCCAGAGAGAAATGGTTCGATAATGGGTGTAAAAGAGCTAAGGAGTGGAGAGACAAATGCTGGAAAAGGTATAGGAGGAGAAAAAACATAAATGCCTGGCAAACCTACAAAAGAGCAAGAAATGACTACCTAAGTAAAAGGAGAGAGGCAGAGAGAGACTATGAGAGGGACATCACCAGGAAGGCTAAAGAAAATCCCAAGCTTTTCCACAGCTTTATCAGAGGAAAACTGAAGGTAAAAGAACAGGTTTTAAGGCTAAAGAGAGAGGATGGAAGCATCACTGAGACGGATGAAGAGATCTGCAAAGAATTGAACAAGGAGTTTCAGTCAGTATTTACAGTAGAAAATACCCCACCCCCTCAGATTGCAGTGATAGAAACTCAAGGGCCGGTATTAGAGAACATCAACCTTACAGCCACAGAGGTATGCAAAGCGCTGATGGATTTAGATGTTCATAAAGCTACAGGTCCTGATAACATATCCCCTCATGTGCTTAAAAAATGCACAAACTCAATATCAGTGGCACTAAGTATCATATTTAAAAAGTCACTGGAGTCAGGGGAGATTCCAAGATGCTGGAAACAAGCAAATGTGATACCTATCTTCAAAAAGGGAAGGAGGGATACGGCTCTGAACTATAGACCAGTTTCCTTGACCAGCATAGTTTGCAAAGTTATGGAGAAACTACTAAGGAAACATATCTCTCTTCACTTGGAATCCTTCAACTTTTTGTCAGTGAGGCAACATGGCTTCAGAGAAGGTAGATCACCAGTAACAAACTTATTAGAATTTTATGATGAGGTAAGCCAAATCTTACAGGAAAGAGAGGGCTGGGCAGATTGCATATTCCTAGACTTCCAGAAAGCGTTTGACACTGTTCCACATGGGAGACTTATTAGGAAGCTGCACTCAATGGCTAGAATAGGTGGAAATGTTTTGGAATGGATAAAAACTTACTTAGAAGGAAGGGAACAGAGGGTTAGAGTAAGACACTCAGTGTCTGAATGGAGAAGAGTTAGTAGTGGAGTTCCACAGGGTTCAGTTTTAGGGCCACTTTTGTTCCTTGTATATGTAAATGACCTACCAGAGTCTGTAAATTCATTCATGAATATGTTTGCAGATGATGCAAAGATTGTGAAGAAAGTAAAAAACGAGAACAATGGTAGAGAACTTCAGGAGGATCTAAATAATCTGCATGAGTGGTCAGAAAAGTGGCTAATGAAATTCAATACTTCAAAATGTAAGGTAATGAGAATGGGTACAAGTGCAAGAAGGCCCAAGCTTGACTACTCGGTGGCTGGAGTACAACTTCAAGAGACAGAAAATGAGAGAGATCTAGGAGTAAACATACTGGCAGATTTGTCTCCAGAAATACATATAAATGGCATAGTAAGGGCAGCATATGCATTCTTATCAAATGTAAGGGTAGCCTTCAGGCACATGGACAAGGAAATGTTCAGAAATATTTATGTAACCTATGTGAGGCCAAAACTCGAATATGCAGCCCCCTTTTGGAATCCGCACTTGAAAAAGCACATAGCTAATCTTGAAAAAGTTCAAAGACATGCCACGAAACTGGTGCCAGAAATACGCAATCTCAGTTATGATGAGAGGCTGAGGGAATTAGACTTACCATCACTCGAAGCTAGAAGAGTGAGGGGGGATATGGTGACAGTCTTTAAATTCCTTCATGGTTATGATAGAGTGGATAGGGATCGATATTTTGATATGGCTGGCTCTAGAACTAGAGGTCATAGTTTGAAGCTTGGTAAGAAAACTTCTTTGCAGGATGTAAGGAAATACTTTTTCAGTGTAAGAGTAGTTGATAATTGGAATTGGCTAAGCGAGGAGGTAGTTAATGCTATCTCAATCCATAGTTTTAAGGACAGGTATGATAAGTATGACTAAGTATAAAATGGAACCGATCAGGAGACGGGAAGATACGAGCTTTGGGCTCTTTCCCGTAAACACAATTAGGTAATCACACACACACACACACACACACACACACACACACACACACACACACACACACACACACACACACACACACACACACACACACACACACACACACACACACACACACACACACACACACACACACACACACACACACACACACACACACACACACACACACACACACACACACACACACACACACACACACACACACACACACACACACACACACACACACACACACACACACACACACACACACACACACACACACACACACACACACACACACACACACACACACACACACACACACACACACACACACACACACACACACACACACACACACACACACACACACACACACACACACACACACACACACACACACACACACACACACACACACACACACACACACACACACACACACACACACACACACACACACACACACACACACACACACACACACACACACACACACACACACACACACACACACACACACACACACACACACACACACACACACACACACACACACACACACACACACACACACACACACACACACACACACACACACACACACACACACACACACACACACACACACACACACACACACACACACACACACACACACACACACACACACACACACACACACACACACACACACACACACACACACACACACACACACACACACACACACACACACACACACACACACACACACACACACACACACACACACACACACACACACACACACACACACACACACACACACACACACACACACACACACACACACACACACACACACACACACACACACACACACACACACACACACACACACACACACACACACACACACACACACACACACACACACACACACACACACACACACACACACACACACACACACACACACACACACACACACACACACACACACACACACACACACACTACATACATACATACATACATACATACATACATACATACATACATACATACATACATACATACATACATACATACATACATACATACATACATACATACATACATACATACATACATACATACATACATACATACATACATACATACATACATACATACATACATACATACATACATACATACATACATACATACATACATACATACATACATACATACATACATACATACATACATACATACATACATACATACATACATACATACATACATACATACATACATACATACATACATACATACATACATACATACATACATACATACATACATACATACATACATACATACATACATACATACATACATACATACATACATACATACATACATACATACATACATACATACATACATACATACATACATACATACATACATACATACATACATACATACATACATATACATACATATATATATATATATATATATATATATATATATATATATATATATATATATATATATATATATATAATCAATTTATGCGCTTCTTTGATTATTGTTGGTCTTCAGATGAGATTGAGATTTAAATTAAATGCGAAAACGAAACCATGAATGAGGATGGGGGAAATAGTAATATGATCAGAGTGGCATCCAGATAGAATGCGTTCATTCCTAATACAGCAGATGTAGCTGTAAGGTTTATTTCCCTTTTAGACATTCTGTGGAGTAGTTGGTAGCAGCACCTAGGCACAGTAAGTATGTGTCCTAGCTTCAAGTCCCGGTCGGGGTGAAAATTATTCACATATATATATATATATATATATATATATATATATATATATATATATATATATATATATATATATATATATATATATATATATATATATATATATATATATATATATATATATATATATATATATATATATATATATATATATATATATATATATATATATATATATATCTATATATATATATATATATATATATATATATATATATATATATATATATATATATATATATATATATATATATACATATATGTTTGTGTGTCTGTGTGTGTTAGTGTATGAGTGTAATTACCTCATTGTAATTATCTAATTGTGCTTAGAGGGAAAGAGTCATATACTCGTAACTCCCCGTATCTTGGTCGGTTCCAGTTTTGTACTTAGTGAACTTAGCATACTTTTCCTTAAAACTATGGATTGAGTTAGCAGTAACTACCTCCTCACTTAGCCAATTCCAATCATCACCTACTCTTACACTAAGAAGTACTTCTTTACATCCTGCAAAGAAGTTGTATTATGAAGCTTCAAACAATGTCCTCTAGTTCTAGAGCCAGCCGTATAAAAATATCGATCCTAACCACTCTGTCATAGCAGTGAAGGAATTTATAAACCTTCCCCATATCCCCACTCATTCTTCTAGCTTCAAGTAATGGTAAGTCTAATTCCCTCGGCCTCTCCACATAGCTGAAATTGCGCATTTCTGGCACCAGTTTAGTGGCATTTTTGTGTACTTTTCCAGCTTGACTACGGGCATTTTCACGTGGGGATTCCAAAAGGGGCTGCATACTCAAGTTTTGGCCTCACATGGGTGACATCAATATTTCTGAACATATCTTTATCCATGTGCCTGAAGGCTACCCTTACATTTGCTAAGAAAACATATGCTGCCCTTACTATGCCCTTTATATGCATTTCTGGAGACAAATCTGCCAATAGGTTTACATCCTAAATCTCTCTCATTCCTGTCTCTTGAAATTCTGCTCCTGCAATTGAATATTCAAGCTTGTGCCTTCTCGCACTTATACCCATTCACATTACTTTACATTTAGTAGTACTGACTCTCATTAGCCACTTTTCTGACCACTCATCCACGCTATTTTGGTGTTCCTGAAGTTTTCAACCATTGTTCTCACCTCTTACTTTCTTCACAATCTTTGCATCATCTGCAAACATATTCATGAGTGAAATTACAGACTCTAGTGGGTCATTTACATATACAAGAAATAAAAGTGGACTAAAACTGAGCCCTGTGTAACTCCACTACTAACCTTTCTCCATTCGGACACTGAGTGTCTTACTCTAACCCTCTGTCCCCTTCCTTCTAAGTAAGTTTTCATTCATTCCTAGACATTTCCATCTATCCTCTCCATTACTTGCAGCTTCATAACAAATCTCCCATGTGGGACTGAATCATATGCCTTCTGGAAGTCTCGGAATATGTAATCTGCCCAACCATGTCTCTCCTGTAAGATCCGGTATACGTCATCATAAACTTCGAAGAAGTTTCTTACTGTTGACCACTTATAAGGAATGTATGGAGATGAGTAAAAAGTGACTCTGTTTATCTGTTGTATTTGGAAGACTGGCGTTTGTTTACTTACACAGTTACATAATATCAACAGGCACCATAGAAAATTTATACGTAGAGGAAACTTTGTGACATTAATAAAAAATACTGATATTGAATAAAAGAATTTTTAATTATTCTCACCCTTGTACGATTTCCAGAGATATTTTATAAGTCTTTTTAATATGGTTCATGAACGGGGATGAGCATTTTTATACTTCATTATTACAAAGCATGTGGCCTCAGTGGAGTGTGGCCACTGTGGCGTAGTGGTAGCACTTGCGACTTTGATTCATCAAGTCGAGTGATTCGCTGCCCGCCACGGTCTGAGGTTAGAAAGTACATTCACTCAGGGTAACGGTCACACGTACCATAAACAACACATTTGCAAGAAGGTACCATCCTAGTAAAGAAAGTCCCTGACGCAAAACCGATCACATAACATCTCTTACTAAGCATCAGATATTTCACATCGACAAAATGCTGTTGCATTATGGTATATAGCAAAAGATATGCGAAATGTACTATCATGATAATAATAAATCAGGCCATTTTTTTTATTTTAGTATTACTGGTATACAAATGATATAGTTAATAATGTTATGTAAGAAACTCAGACATTTTGAAGTGAACGTTTCACCCGGATAAAGATGAAAACTATCTTATATTGGCCTGGAAGATTATAAAGGCAGCCCATGTGTGATTTACAGCAATGAGCTTTTTTTCCTTCCACAGATGAGACCTCAGAAACGATCTATGTGCGTGGCTGCACAGTGGATTCTGGAACTCTCACCATCGATACTGAACTCGGTCGACAGAGCCATTGTGGTGTCATGGAATATGATAACAAGTAGGTCATTACTTCTCTTTTACAGAATTTACTCAGCTGTTGCGATAAATGTAAGATTACCACTAATAATACGCTATTTTGAGGGTATATTAGATAAAAACTGGAAAAATATTTTAATTTACAGGAGGTGCTATCGGAGGTTAAAAAATTATATATATATATATATATATATATATATATATATATATATATATATATATATATATTATATATATATATATATATATATATATAGATAGATAGATAGATAGATAGATAGATAGATATTAGTAACACTGGACTGTTACCATACAGTCTAAATTAACCGGAAAAAACTCAATAAAGAAAACAAAGTAAAAAAATATTTGAAGTTCTTATTAATTTCGTGACCTAATTTGGTTACTTCCTTAAAGTACAATGCATTGTACTTTGAGAAGGTGACTAGATTAGGTTACGAAATAAAAAAGTATTTAAATTTTGTTTACGTTGTTTTCTTAAATAAACCTTTTCCTACCATATATATATATATATATATATATATATATATATATATATATATATATATATATATATATATATATATATATATATATATATATATATATATTTTTTTTTTTTTTTTTTTTTTTTTTTTTTTTTAAGTGTGACACCGGGACAGGCAGTAACTACCATCATCAATAAAGGCCCTGGCACGAGAAAATACCAAGACGAAGGAAAAGAAAAAGGTTAAGGGCAAGGCAGAGATTAGGTAATGTCACACAAAGGAAAACAACAGACAGAAAAAAAACAGTCAGAGTACAGAGGACCCAGAGATATGGTGGACTAGGCTCTGAGATGATGATAGATCTGCTTTTTGAAGGATGAAAGGTCTTAAGAATTAGGAAAGACAGAAGGAGGAAGAGAGTTCCAGAGTCTGGAGGTAGATGGGAAAAAGCAGTCGCTGCACCGACCAATCCCCGAGCTACAAATCTCCACACAGTACCTGTGAGATGAGGCCGCTTGGCGAGTGTTACGCAGCCTCGGCAGTGGAGGAGGGATGCAACTCGCCAACTCATCAGAGCAGCTATGGAAGTAGTAGCGATAGAGAAGCGAAAGGGAAGATACCTTACGGCGAAGAGAGAGAGAATCCAGGGTCATTAATGAGTCTGACTGCCTTAGATTCAACCCTATCACGAAGATAAGTAAAGGAAGAAGCACCCCAGATGTGTGAGCAGTATTCTAAGCAGGGGCAGATAAGACCTTTGTAAATTTTAAGTAACTGCAAAAAGTAATGACGAAAGCGAAACAAGAACTCCAATATTTTACATAAGATTTAGAAATTTGGATTATGTGATTCTCCAAGACAAGTTAGAGGCTATATGGATTCCTAATATGTTGATAGAGTTAAGAGGGTAAATTTCATTAGTTTCAAAGTCAATAGGGTTATCAGAAGGAGAAGAAGATAAAGAGATAGCCAGAAACTGTGTCTTGGAGGCATTGAATATAACTAAATTTTGAGTGCCCCACTCAGATACTCTCTGCAAATCGGAGTTAAGAGTAGAAGAAAGAGTGATATGAGATTGATTACGAGCAACAGATGAAGGTTGTGATGAAAAGGGAGAGGAAAAGTGAAGGGCGAATCATCAGCAAAGGCATGAAGAAGAGAGGAAGATGGGGATTGTAGAAGATCATTGATGAAGAGAATGAAGAGAGTAGGTGAAAGAACAGAGCCCTGTGAAACACCACTGGTAACAGAAAAAGGGCTAGATGTCACACCATCAACAATAACAGATATTGGACGGTCAGTAAGAAAACTGGAAATCAGAGAACAGAAAGAAGGGGTAAAGCCATTGGCAGGAAGTTTGGCCAACAGAGCCTTGTGCCAGACTCTGTCAAAAGCCTTAGAGATATTAAGGGTGACGACAAAAGATTCCCAATAGTTTCTCAGAGAAGATGACCATACATGAGCAAGATAGGACAGGAGATCACCAGTGGATCTTGCCTTGCAGAAGCTGTACTGGTGATCGGAGATAAGTGAGTTAGATTCAAGGCATTTCAAGAAGTGAGCATTGAATAAAGTTTCGAAAACTTTAGCGATGGAGAAGGTTAGGGCAATAGGTCGGTAGTTAGAAGGAATAGAGCAGTCACCCTTCTTAGAAACAGGTTGAACTAGAGCATGCTTCCAAGATGAAGGATAGATACTGGTTGACAGAATGAGGTGAAAAAGACGGCAAAGCACGGGAGCCAGTTCATCTGCAAACTCCTTAAGGAACCTTGCAGGGATACCATCGGAACTAGATGCCTTGTTCGTCTTTAGCGAGCGAAGAACCTTATGAACTTTGCGTGAAGAAAGGATAAGGGAGGGCATAGGGTTGGAGAGGGGAAAAGACTGAGGAACAGGTGTGCTGGAATCGTTGATAGAATAGTTGGCAAAGAAATGAGAGCCAAAGAGAGTGGCTTTGTCAGTGGAAGAGCAAGCAATAGAACCATCAGAATGAATGAGAGGGGGAAAGCTTGAGTTACAGAAGTTTTTGGGGAGGTTTTTGGCTAAGGACCAGAAGCATTTGTCAGTGGGAGAGGAGTTAAGGTCATCAACTTTCCTTCATATAAAGGAATCGTTAGACCTTCAAATCTGAGCAGTACAACGATTCCTAGCTATAATAAAAGCAGAGCAAGTTAAATCGGAAGGAGAGGCTAGGTAAGATCGGTGAGCCTGATTCCTAGTCTGGATAGCCATGGAGCAGGCATGGTCAAACCAAGGTTTAGGGGGAGAGAAAGTTTTTGTAGAAGAGGGGATGTACGCCTCCATTCCCACGGTCATGATCTCGGCAACTTTTAGAGCTACCTGATCAGGGTTGCGGGATCGAAAGCAGGAGTCATCCCATGGGAAGTCAAAGAGAAAGTTACGCAAATTTTCATGTTGGGTACGCTCGAAGTGCCAAAGGCGGCACTGAGTAGGAGGGATTGGTGGTGGGGGAGCGAAAATGGAAGAGACTGAGATCATAGAGTGGTCAGATTTACCAAGAGGGGAAAGAACAGAATAAGAGTAGTTTGAAGGGTTAGAAGTAAAAAAAGGTCAAGAGTGTTTGCAGCATGTTCGTGACGATCAGGAACGCAAGTAGGATGTTTGATAATTTGCTCCATATCGTGAGTAATAGAGAAAGCAAGGGTCTCGCTTCCTCCCACATCAGTGTGAGAAGAATGAAGCCACTCACTGTGGTGTACATTGAAGTCTCCAATGTAGACAACTTCTGCATGTGGGTGAGATGATAGCAAGGACTCAGGGCACGAGGATAGATACTCAAAGAAATACACAAACTTGGTGGAGTTTGGAGAACAGTAGGAAAAGCAAAGGAAGATAGTGGTAGTGGAGAGATAGACTTTTAGCCAGAGAACATCAAAGTTAGGAGATTCAAGGTCCATGAGCCTCACAGTAGGAGTGTTCGTGTTGCAGTATGCACAGACCCCACCTTTGGAACGAAAACGAGTATACAGATTATAGTGGAAGATTTTAAATGGGTCAGTGGAAGCATGTATAGACAGTTGGGTTTCAGATAGGAGGAGGAAGTTAGGGAGGAAAGTGCCCAAGTGATGTTCCACAGACGAAAGATTAGAGTTCAGCCTACGAATGTTAGAATAGTGAAGAGTGAAAGAAGCAGATCTATTGGGAGGTGCAAGGTTAAGAGCAGAACCATTACTACTACCAGGCGTGTCTGTTCTCAAGCCAATAGTGGAGTAAACATGATCCCCAGAGATTCTTCGCACTCCTCTATGCCAGGTACTGGGGGCCATTGGTTGTGAACCTTCCATAAATAATAACAAATGTGAGCAAAAAGAAAGTAAAAGAGACAGATGTGGAGAATGTTGTGACTTGTCAAATGTAATGGAATAGCAAGAGATGTGTAGTGAATATGCCAGAATATTCAGTGTAGATGCAGGCATGAGGAAAGAACCGTCCTGAAGGAAGACTCAACCTGGAACTGTCTGGACCAGTCCTAGTTGCATCCTAATACCTTTTGTCGTAGTCTATCAACAGGCGGCTGCTGCCATGGCCAATCTACTAATTATATATATATATATATATATATATATATATATATATATATATATATATATATATATATATATATATATATATATATATATATATATATATATATATATATATATATATATATGTGTGTGTGTGATTACCTAATTGTGATTACCTAATTGTGTTTACGGGAAAGAGCCCAAAGCTCGTATCATCCCGTCTCCTGATCGGTTCCATTTTATACTTACTGATACTTATCATACCTGTCCTTAAAACTATGGATTGAGATAGCATTAACTACCTCCTCGCTTAGCGAATTCCAATTATCAACTACTCTTACACTGAAAAAGTATTTCCTTACATCCTGCGAAGAAGTTTTCTTACGAAGCTTCAAACTATGACCTCTAGTTCTAGAGCCAGCCATATCAAAATGTGTGTGTGTGTGTGATTACCTAATTGTGTTTACGGGAAAGAGCCCAAAGCTCGTATCTTCCTGTCTCCTGATCGGTTCCATTTTAGACTTAGTGATACTTATCGTACATGTCCTTAAAACTATGGATTGAGATAGCATTAACTACCTCCTCGCTTAGCGAATTCCAATTATCAACTACTCTTACACTGAAAAAGTATTTCCTTACATCCTGCAAAGAAGTTTTCTTACCAAGCTTCAAACTATGACCTCTAGTTCTAGAGCCAGCCATATCGAAATATCGATCCCTATCCACTCTATCATAACCATGAAGGAATTTAAAGACTGTCACCATATCCCCCCTTACTCTTCTAGCTTCGAGTGATGGCAAGTCTAATTCCCTCAGCCTCTCATCATAACCGAGATTGCGTATTTCTGGCACCAGTTTCATGGCATGTCTTTGAACTTTTTCAAGCTTAGCTATGTGCTTTTTCAAGTGCGGATTCCAAAAGGGGGCTGCATATTCGAGTTTTGGCCTCACATAGGTTACATAAATATTTCTGAACATTTCCTTGTCCATGTGCCTGAAGGCTACCCTTACATTTGATAAGAATGCATATGCTGCCCTTACTACGCCATTTATATGTATTTCTGGAGACAAATCTGCCAGTATGTTTACTCCTAGATCTCTCTCATTTTCTGTCTCTTGAAGTTGTACTCCAGCCACCGAGTAGTCAAGCTTGGGCCTTCTTGCACTTGTACCCATTCTCATTACCTTACATTTTGAGGTATTGAATTTCATTAGCCACTTTTCTGACCACTCATGCAGATTATTTAGATCCTCCTGAAGTTCTCTACCATTGTTCTCGTTTATTACTTTCTTCACAATCTTTGCATCATCTGCAAACATATTCATGAATGAATTTACAGACTCTGGTAGGTCATTTACATATACAAGGAACAAAAGTGGCCCTAAAACTGAACCCTGTGGAACTCCACTACTAACTCTTCTCCATTCAGACACTGAGTGTCTTACTCTAACCCTCTGTTCCCTTCCTTCTAAGTAAGTTTTTATTCATTCCAAGACATTTCCACCTATTCTAGCCATTGATTGCAGCTTCCTAATAAGTCTCCCATGTGGAACAGTGTCAAACGCTTTCTGGAAGTCTAGGAATATGCAAACTGCCCAGCCCTCTCTTTCCTGTAAGATTTGGCTTACCTCATCATAAAATTCTAATAAGTTTGTTACTGTTGATCTACCTTCTCTGAAGCCATGTTGCCTTACTGACAAAAAGTTGAAGGATTCCAAGTGAAGAGAGATATGTTTCCTTAGTAGTTTCTCCATAACTTTGCAAACTATGCTGGTCAAGGAAACTGGTCTATAGTTCAGAGCCGTATCCCTCCTTCCCTTTTTGAAGAGAGGTATCACATTTGCTTGTTTCCAGCATCTTGGAATCTCCCCTGACTCCAGTGACTTTTTAAATATGATACCCAGTGCCACTGATATTGAGTTTGCGCATTTTTTAAGTACATGAGGGGATATGTCATCAGGACCTGTAGCTTTATGAACATCTAAATCCATCAGCACTTTGCATACCTCTGTGGCTGTAAGGTTGATGTTCTCTAATACCGGCCCTTGAGCTTTTATCTCTGCAATTTGAGGGGGCTGGGTATTTTCTACTGTAAATACTGACTGAAACTCCTTGTTCAATTCTTTGCAGATCTTTTCATCCGTCTCAGTGATGCTTCCATCCGCTCTCTTTAGCCTTAAAACCGTTCTTTTACCTTCAGTTTTCCTCTGATAAAGCTGTGGAAAAGCTTGGGATTTTCTTTAGCCTTCCTGGTGATGTCCCTCTCATAGTATCTCTATGCCTCTCTCCTTTTACTTAGGTAGTCATTTCTTGCTCTTTTGTTGGTTTGCCAGGCATTTATGTTTTTTCTCCTCCTATACCTTTTCCAGCATTTGTCTTTCCACTCCTTAGCTCTTTTACACTCATTATTGAACCATTTCTCTCTGGCATGAACTACACCTACTTTGGTGACAGGTATGCAGCAATCTACTATCTTCCCATATTTCTCACAAAAGATGTCACACATTTCTTGTACAGATTTGTTTTAAAATAGGCTTCTCCAGTCAATAACTGCAAAAAGCTCATTCATTTTGATGTAATCTTCTTTCAGATAGTTCCTCCTCATGTCCTCAGTGCCTCTACTCTCAGGCAGAATATCTTCAATGATATACTCCATCAACAACACACAGTGGTCACTCTTTCCAATTGGTGGTTCATACTCAATTTTTTCAATATCCAACACATTATCTGTGAACACTAGATCAAGTAGTGATGGCTCATCCCCACCCCTGACCCTCGTTGGTTCCATTACATGTTGGTGTAGGAAATTCCCATGTACGCAATCTAGGAATCTTGCCCCGAATGAGTCCTCACCACTGTGTGGGTCAAGATTTATCCAATCTATCTCTTTATGATTAAAATCTCCCATAATCAAAATCCTACATTTTCTCTCCCATGCCATGTTAACAACTGAGTTTATGACTTCAATAGTACCTATATGACTTTCCTCATAAACTTCTAACCTATTCTGGTTCCTTGGTGGGTTATATACAACAATTATTATAATGCTCTCTGACCCAGTATTTATGCGAGCAACAAGAAATTCCTTGAACTCACTTTCTATAGCCAAGTTTATTTCTTCAACTTGAATCCTTTCACTTATGAGCTGTGCTATCACTCCACCAGTCCTCTCAGATCTTTCAACCCTTAATATTCTGAAGCCCTTAGGAAAAACTGTGACACTGTTTATGTCCTCACTCAACTTAGTCTCTGTAATTGCTACTATATCTGCCTTACTGTTGTGAATCCTATCTCTTTATTCTGCTGCCTTACCAGCTAATCCATCAGCATTTGTGTATAACAATCTTAATGAGGCCCCATCCCCTGATTTTCTGTCATTATTTTCTTTATCTCCCCTTTGTCTGGAAGAACTCTGAAATGAACATTTTTCTTCTGTTCTTCATTTCTTTCCTCATTTAACCTTCTTGCCTCTTGCAACAAGTTTTTGATCTTTCCCATCTCTTCCTCTGTTCTGTATCGTCTAATGAACACTTCTTTGAATTCTTGAAGGTCTTTTAGACTTTTTTATTCTCAACAGTATTTCCCTACATGTTTTCCCTCTCTCAGAGGTTACTTTTGTTGGTCTCGGCTTTCCTGCTCTCGAATATTTACCTAGTTGGTGTATGTTTACAATATCCTCAGGACCACAAATTACTCCAAGCTTTCTTATCAGGTCTACAACCCTAGCTTTATTTTCTTCAAGTCTCCCCTGCCATGTTGGCTCCTGGGATTTGCTTATCCCTGAGATTACCACTATCTTCTCTTTGTCAAGTGCCTGTTTGATGAGTGGGTTTGCCCTTTCCATCACAACGTATTTCATTTTTTCTATTACTGTCTCTTTATAGTCAACTGTTTGTATGTTTTCCAGTGCCACCACCTTTACAGCCTCTTTTACTGCCACATTCCTTTTTAGTGCATCAGCAAAGGAAGTTTTCATGGCATCATTTTCCATATTCAGCTCCTGGAACTCTTTTCTAATCTGTTCAATGTTTTCCTTAATCTGGACATTCCAAGCTGCAATCTCGTCTCTCTCAGAAGAGAGCAGTGAACTAACATCTAATTCATTTAGGTTGTCATTCAGCTGTTTGTTTTCATCTTCTTGTTTAGAAATTCTAGTTTCTAGTTCACTCTTTTTCCCTTCCAGCTTCTTTATTCTAGTTCCTTTCTCTCCTGCCCTTGTGCTTTATTTGCTTCCTCCAAAAGTCTTATTTCCTCTCTGAGTGTTTCATTCTCTTTCATTTCTCTATCAATATTCCGAATTTTATCATCAAGGCTATAACCATTGCCTCTAAATCCTTGATTTTCTGTTTTAGTCTCCTAATAGCTACCCCTCCTCCAGACCCATGGGTGGGAGAGGTTTGGGACAGAGATGGCCTCATTTTTATGTTCTCCCTCTCACAGAATATAGAAAGATGAAGAGAAAGAGAAAAAAAAGAGAGAAAAACTTTTATTTAAGCTTTACACCGAATTTTTATATCTCCATATAAGTGCTATTTAGTGACTCAACTGATCTCTTTTCTGGTAACACACATCTCAACTTAAAAATTCGACTATGGTAATTTGAGGATAAAAAGAAAAAGAAAAAAATGCAACAAAAACAAAAGTCAAACCTGAAGGAAAATTCGAATTTGTGTCTGAGGAGGCACCTACCTGTTTCTGCTATATATTCTTCTTAACTGATAAACTCACTTGCTAACCAAGATATGTTATCACAGGAATAGACTTTACATTTAACTCAATATATATACAAAATAAAAAAAAATAGTAAAAGAGAAAGCTAAAAGAAGAGAAAAAAAATGAAGAAAATAAGACAGCTGTACTACTTGGCAACTCAACTCAGTACTGTTGACAGGTGTATAATTGGTATTTATTTAAGTATTCAATTATTTTGTGTATCAAACTAGCTATCAAATTAATATAAATGGGAAGGATACTGATTTTGACAATATATGGAACCACAGGATCAGGTGAACGGCTTAATAGCTCTCCCCATATTTACACAAAAAAATAGGTAATGTGATGTGACAGCTTCAACTCTGGCAACTCCTCTAAGTTTCCTTCAAGGCAGAACAGGGCAGCTTCTTCTCTTTCCCCTCACTAAAATGTTCAAAATTTTTTCCTTTAATATGTATTTACCTAAATTGTATTTACCTAATTGTGTTTACGGAAAAGAGCCCAAAGCTCGTATATTCCCGTCTCCTGATCGGTTCCATTTTAGACTTAGTGATACTTATCATACCTGTCCTTAAAACTATGGATTGACATAGCATTAAATACCTCCTCGCATAGCCAATTCCAATTATCAACTACCCTTACACTGAAAAAGTATTTCCTTACATCTTGCAAAGAAGTATTCTTATGAAGCTTCAAACTATGACCTCAAGTTCTAGAGCCAGCCATATCAAAATATCGATCCCTATCCATTCTATCATAACCATGAAGGAATTTAAAGACTGTCACCATATCCCCCCTCAATTTTCTAGCTTCGAGTGATGGTAAGTCTAATTCCCTCAGCCTCTCATCATAACTGAGATTGCGTATTTCTGGCACCCATTTCGTGGCATGTCTTTGAACTTTTTCAAGCTTAGCTATGTGCTTTTTCAAGTGTGGATTCAAAAAGTGGGCTGCATATTCGAGATTTGGCCTCACATGTGATTACCTAATTGTGTTTACGGGAAAGAGCCCAAAGCTCGTATCTTCCCGTCTCCTGATCGGTTCCATTTTAGACTTAGTGATACTTATCGGTTCTATTTTATACTTAGTGATACTTATCATACCTGTCCTTAAAACTATGGATTGAGATAGCATTAACTACCTCCCTCGCTTAGCCAATTCCAATTATCAACTACCCTTACACTGAAAAAGTATTTCCTTACATCTTGCAAAGAAGTATTCTTACGAAGCTTCAAACTATGACCTCTAGTTCTAGAGCCTGCCATATCAAAATATCGATCCCTATCCACTCTTATCATAACCATGAAGGAATTTAAAGACTGTCACCATATCCCCCCTCAATCTTCTAGCTTCGAGTGATGGTAAGTCTAATTCCCTCAGCCTCTCATCATAACTGAGATTGCGTATTTCTGGCACCAGTTTCGTGGCATGTCACTGAACTTTTTCAAGCTTACCTATGTGCTTTTTCAAGTGTGGATTCCAAAAGGGGGCTGCATATTCGAGTTTGGGCCTCACATAGGTTACATAAATATTTCTGAACATTTCCTTGTCCATGTGCCTGAACGCTACCCTTACATTTGATAAGAATATATATGTTGCCCTTACTATGCCATTTATATGTATTTCTGGAGACAAATCTGCCAGTATGTTTACTCCTAGATCTCTCTCATTTTCTGTCTCTTGAAGTTGTACTCCAGCCACCGAGTAGTGACGCTTGGGCCTTCTTGAACTTGTACTCATTATCATTACCTTACATTTTGAAGTATTGAATTTCATTAGCCACTTTTTTGACCACTCATGCAGACTATTTAGATCTTCCTGAAGTTCTCTACCATTGTTCTCGTTTTTTATTTACTTCACAATCTTGGCATAATCTGCAAACATATTCATGAATGAATATACAGACTCTGGTAGGTTATCTACATATACTAGGAACAAAAGTGGCCCTAAAACTGAACCCTGTGGAGCTCCACTACTAACTCTTCTCCATTCAGACACTGAGTGTCTTATTCTAACCCTCTGTTCCCTTCCTTCTAAGTAAGTTTTTATCCATTCCAAGACATTTCCACCTATTCTAGCCACTTCCTAATAAGTCTCCAATGTGGAACAGTGTCAAACGCTTTCTGGAAGTCTAGGAATATGCAATCTGCCCAGCCCTCTCTTTCCTGTAAGATTCGGCTTACTTCATCATAAAATTCTAATAAGTTTGTTACTGTTGATCTATGTGTGTGTGTGTGTGTGAGACTAGCTAATTGTGCTTATGGGAAAGAGCCCAAAGCTCGTATCTTCCCGTCTCCTGATCGGTTCCATTTTGTACTAAGTGATACTTATCATACCTGTCCTTAAAACTATGGATTGAGTTAGCATTAACTACCTCCTTGCTTAGCAAGTTCCAATTATCAACTACCCTTAAACTAAAAAAAGTACTTCCTTACATCCTGCAAAGAAGTTTTCTTACGAAGCTTCAAACAATGACCTCTAGTTCTAGAGCCAGCCATATCAAAATATCGATCCCTATCCACTTTATCATGACCATGAAGGAATTTAAAGACTGTCACCATATTCCCCCCTCAATCCTCTAGCTTCGAGTGATGGTAAGTCTAATTCCCTCAGCCTCTCATCATAACTGAGATTGCGTATTTCTGGCACCAGTTTCGTGGCATGTCTTTGAACTTTTTCAAGCTTAGCTACGTGCTTTTCCAATTGTGTGTGTATGTAGATAGAGAGAGAGAGAGAGAGAGAGAATAATTCTCTCTCCTTTTTCAATACTGTATAACATCTAGAAAGACTGAAATTTATCTTCCACTGTCTTCAGCTACTTCGAGTGATGGTAAGTCTAATTCCCTCAGCCTCTCATCATAACTGAGATTGCGTATTTCTGGCACCAGTTTCGTGGCATGTCTTTGAACTTTTTCAAGCTTAGCTACGTGCTTTTCCAATTGTGTGTGTATGTAGATAGATAGATAGAGAGAGAGAGAGAGAGAGAGAGAGAGAGAGAGAGAGAGAGAGAGAGAGAGAGAGAGAGAGAGAGAGAGAGAGAATAATTATCTCTCCTTTTTCAATACTGTATAACATCTAGAAAGACTGAAATTTATCTTCCACTGTCTTCAGCTACCCAGTCAGCATTTGTATACTGTAACCCTAATAAAGGTATATTTTATTGTTTCTTGTTATTTACGTTATCACTTTATTGTTTCATTTTATCAGGTTTTTATTTATTTATTTATTTTTTGTCTTCTACATTTCTTTATCATTTAACATTTCAACTTCCCTTTACTAGTTTTTACTCGTAGTTTATCTTGTTCCTCTTGTCTTCTGTTAGGTCAAGTGCCGACTCTTCTATATTCCGAATGTTCTATTTGGTTTTTCTCGGCAATGCCAAGCGTGTTGCCCTCCTAACAAAGGTGTTCTTAATTGATCTCACTTTTTCTTCTTTTCTGTATTTCACAACCCAGTAAAATGTTATTAGAAACATTACTTGAACTACATAAATCTCCCAATATTTATGTCAGATCGGTTTGATTTTTAGATTCTAATATTCCTGAATTAATCTCATATTTCTATTTTATAAAGAGAAATTATTGTTTAATCATTCAATCGGAGTCTTCAAGATCGACATGCGGAAATTACTAATTAAAGTTAAATTAGGAGCATCAAATGACGATAATGACAAATAGTAATCGCATATATTTATATGTAATGGCGGTCACTACAGTTGGGACAATGGATCTTCTCGTAATAATGTAATTCTCATGGATATTATAATTATCAATATTAGAAAAGATTAACAAATGATATGCGGTCACCTCAAATATGACATTATGAAATATCTAATCAGCCATGAAAGGAAGAGCTGCCTTTTCCAGAAATGGCTCTGAGTGCCCAAACAGAAATTTTAGGTAACATACGACTACAATAATTAGTGTTTTGATGCCAGGGGAATGTTTGTTTTTTTTATTAATCGTAATGGAACCCATTTAAAGTTGGCATTTATTGTTTCTTAAAGAGTTGCCTAAAACAAATGCATTTTTTCTTTCTTTACAGGTATGTTGTAGGATGTCTTGACGTTTGTGATGAGTTTGACGCTTGCAATGTAGCAGGAGACGTTACAGTCGGATTCATGCTAATGATCCCTCAGTATATCATGATTTTGTATAATTCCTATTGATTATTGTTAATGTATGATTTCATTACAAAAAAATACAGGGTTGACTTAATATTAATTGAAATGTTTGAGATACAAATGCTGTTATGCGAATGGTACTTCCATTATTTCTTTAAGGAGTGTCATGGAAAGTCCTATATAGCAGGAGTATGTATTATATATGCTATTTATGCTTAATATAATACAGTGCCATAATGATACTTAATTTTTTTGTGTTGTATTGTTAGTGCAAATATATACTGCATTATATGTTCATGATCGCTTATGTGTATGTCTAATAATATAGTATCTACATAATAAGTTGAGGACTGTTGACACATTGCAGATATACAAAGTTGATATATCAGTGACAGGCGGTTCCTATTACAATCTGTTACTATATGTTTAGATGTAAATTGTATTATGGTGTAAATATTTAGGATTGTTCCAAATGATACTGGAAAGTCTTCAGGTTTCAAGTTCAATAACTCATCGGTATGAAAGAGACTGACTTTACAATTAGTAATCTCTTGTTCAGTCACTGTTGCGGTGTTAAAAAATAACTCATTAAAGTAATTTGCTATATATTGCAATCACGAATCCGATTAGTTTTACGCACACTTTTGGTATGCATTATACATTAATCTGGGAGAATGCTACGGTAAATATAACGAACGCACGTACACAGTATGAATAGTAGCAAAAACGGACAAAGACTTAATAAAACTGATCTATACAACCTCTACCTCTCCTAAAACCACTCCGCACTTCCGCGATCACATTTTCTGCCTTATCCCTAATCCTATTAATCAGTATCCTACCATACACTTTTCCTATCACACTCAACAATCTTATACCCCTAAAATTACTGCATTCATACACATCTCCCTTACCTTTGTATAGGGGCACTATACAAGCAATCACCCATTCCACTGGCACCATTGACAACATAAAGCATATATTAAACACTCTCACTAACCATTCCAATGCAGTCACACCCCCTTCTTTCAACATCTCCGCTCTCACACCATCAATTCCAGGTGCTTTACCTGCTTTTGCTTCATACAATGCCCTTTTCACCTCTCTTGTTATCTCTCTCATTTTCATCTCCCATTACTGGCACTTGCACACCCCCCACTGCCACTATAGCTGCCTCTCTATCTTCCTCAACATTCAGCAAGCACTCAAAATATTCTGCCCATCTTTTCCTTGCATCGTTCCCTCTTAATATCTGTCCTTTCCCATCTTTCACTGTCTCTTCCATCCTCGATCCACCCTTCCTTACTCTCTTCACTTCTTTCCAAAACTTCTTTTTATTCTCCTCATATGACTGACTAAAACCCTGTCTCCACCTAACATTTGCCAACCTCTTCTCTTCCTCTACCTTCTGCTTAGTTTCCACATTTTCTCCCTATATCCTTCATACTTCTCCCTACTGTTACACTGCAGCCATTCCTCAAAAGCCCTTTTTCTCTTCCACCTTCATTTTCACCCCTTCATTACACCACTCGCTGCCCCTCCTCATGCCACCTCCAACAAACCTCTTTCCACACACATCACTTGCATGTCCCACTAAACATTTTTTCATCAACCCCCACTCCTCCTCTAACTCCCCAACTTCTCTTTCTTTCACCCTGTCATATACCACTTTCAACCTGTCCTGATATTCCTGTCTCTTCTCTGGCTTTTTCAACTCTTCTACCTTCACCACTTCCCTTTTACATCCCCCCCACTCTTTGCTTCAACCAAAAAATTATCAGACATCCTAGCAGCCACACCCCTAAATGCATGCACATTTTTCACTCTACCAATCATGCTCTTTGCTATAACACATAATCCATCAATGCTCTTTATTTCACTCTTCCATTTGCCACTCTCATCCATGTATACTTATTAATTTCTTCTTGAAAAAACTATTATCTATCACCAACTCTTGATCCATACACATATCTAACAGTCTCTCGCCACTCTCATTCCCACCTGGTACCCCATACTTTCCTACAACACCTTCTACCTCTCCATCACCCACTCTGGCATTCAAATCGCCCAACACAACTGCATAGTTCCTTCTACTCAGACCATCCACACACCCAGTTAACTCATTCCAGAATTCATCCCGCTCTTCCTCACTTCTCTCATATCCTGGCCCATACGCACTAACAAAGGCCCAACATGCCCTACCTATCCTAGCCCTCACCCACATCAGCCTAGATGAAACTTCTTTCCATTCCACTACCTTATTAACCATCCGTTCACTCAGCAATAACGCCACACCTTCTCTCGCTCTCCCCCTTTCAACCCAAGACACCCTACCTGTCACATCACCAAATGCCACTTCTCCTTTTCCTTTCATCTTTTTCTCATACAATGCCAATACATCCATCCTCCTCCTACCAAACATATATCCAATCTCACATCTTTTGCTCTCTATCGTACTACAACCACGCAAATTTAGACACCCCAAAACTAGTTTTGGGGAGAAGATCCGTGACTGAAGAAAGACTTAACATCGAATTGTCCAAGACAATCCTATTTAAGTACAAAAGACCTTCAGTTTTTGTATCGTAATGGGAGGCTGGTGACATTGGCCAGTCTATATGGTACCCTACTAAGGTACGTAACTAACTGACTAACCAACCAACCAACCCAACCTAACCTATGCTAAGTTATTATTATTATTATTATTATTATTATTATTATACCACTGTATACGTACGTAACCTATATATATTCACATATGTATGGTGTAAATGTGCCTTGATAAAGAAATGCAACAAATAATGAAAATAGAATAAGTTGTGTAAGCCGACCTCTCAAATAAATAATAATAAATCACTGTTTTGTCAAAATTAGTCCAAAATCAAAAAGGGGTGGACACATACATATTAGAGCCTGGGAATTAAAGCTGGATGGCCTTCCTATACAAAGAGCACTGGACCGACCCACCATCAGTCGCTTTTCGACGCTTGTGCACTTTCGCTGGACTACTGCAGGCCCCCTAAAAAACCTGTTAATAGTTGTGACAAATTAGGTAATTATGAACGGTTTAATGAGAGATCAGAATATGTCATTCTCAGTTTTCATCATGTTGTCTTTTGTAAATATGCACGGTTTTGTGTACAGTTAATCCCATTTGAATGGGGGGAATACAGATATATTGGAGCTCCCACGGCCCCTTGGTGGAATTCTACTCATAAAGCATAACTTAGCCCTATGGGAAATTCTATGTACTTGTAACAGGTATCAAGAACTGCTTCAAGTGTGATTCTCCATCTAACAAAAATCATGGCCAAAAAACGTGTTTATCTAGCTTTTATATCTCTTATGATAACTTGAAAGTGTAGCAAAATACATATTAAATAATGTGTTATATATTAAAAGTGTCTATTTTGTGTAAAATAATTCTATATATATACTATATAGGAATTAATGCAATGAATACTTTAGACTGACTTACAGCTATGCCTTTGAGATATGAATTAGTTATGTATATGGAAGACTATTCTTTATTTTCACAAAAACATCTCTCTCATGGTGGTAAGGGAATATGAATTTTGCCTGTGTACTACTTGCTTATCTTAGGGGGGTGACTGACAGGAATAAAGCCTGGTGGTCACGCATGGGAATACACTCATAAACATCAAAATGGGGAACAGGGGGTAGTGCGTTGGTCACAGTTTTCGACTCTGAAAGTTACAAACCTGCATTCGAGCATGGTGCAAGGGCTTAGGAAGGGCATCCAGCCTCGACTCCCCAGCTCCTACATATCTGTGTCCTACCCCATGCAATGGGGATAAATAATGACACAAAATGGTAACATTCTGTACACATCAAAGAAAGTAATTAATAAAGTTTGGATGGTGGCAAACCTTCCCTCCATTTGTTTTCCTTTCTGAAAAACAAGAAAAAAGATGAGGATGGGTAGGTTCTGCACTTCCAATCATTTTGTTGCAGTTGAAGCCTTTGCTGGGTTGGTAAAGCACACGACTGATTCGTCAGTTTGAGACCCGACACAATCGGAGCTTAAGGCATTCACTCATGGTAAAGGCTGCACTTGCTAAAGTCAAAGTCTTTTGAAAGAAGGCAGCATCCTAGCCCTTAATAGGAAAGGGAGTCCGTGACGTATAACTGGATCGTCATAAGCTTTTGTCAAGAGAAGGAAAAAACCTAAAGGCCACGATGAAGTTCATACTTCAGAAATTTTATAAATAATCCTTTATTATTAAAGGTCAGAAAAACACAGTAACATAATAGTTAACGACACTTTTGAGTACTGCAGTTTGTTTTGTACCAATTAAGTTTAAGCTCCTGAACTGCATTCATTCTGTGGTCAAACTTTTTCTGCCGAAGCTCGGAACATTTCAATGTCTGCTACGATCTTAGCATAATCTTCCAAGAGTTCTTTATATCTAGAGTCCAGTCCATCAAAACTGCTGAATTCGTGCTGTAACTGAGCCAACGCCTTCTTTGCCTTTACCATTCTCTCCTCGATATGTCTAGCAGTGAGTTTCAAGGCTGGGATGGATTGGTTTGTGTAGGTATCGACCAATATTGCCAATTCACTGCTCCTAAAATATAAGAATATCTTCCATTTTGAAAACAGATTTCAGGAAGAACCGTAATATAATACTGCACTGCTGTTTGCCATTTAATACGTCACATTTAGTTCCCATTCAAATGGGGGTGGACAAAGATCAGAGCTGGAGAATTTAGGATTGTTCCCCTTCCTAACCCCCTACGGTGGACTCGACTGTAGGTCTGTCTCTTCCTGAATTGAGTGCTCTAAGCACTGTGCTACTGCCATTCCCCACCGAGCAATTCTGTAATTCTTAAAATTCTCATCACATTTATGCATATAATTACTGAGTTTAGCCTTTGAATGGGTTGTGTCATTCAAATTGCTTGTCAGTATAGCTTACCAACTGAAATCAAATAATTCATCAAAGTATGTTCTTGGTGGCTGGATTGGGTCACTATTAATCCCCATTTGAAGGGGGCTGGACACAGCCAGGTTGGAGTGGGAATCAAGGCTGGATTCCCTTCTTGACGCCCCACGGTGGGCTCGACTGTGGGTCCATCATTTCCAAAGAAGAGTGCTTCAACAGCTGCACTACCGCGATTCCTGTTTATCAGAGTGCGTACTTGACAATAGGGGATAATATAATTTTGAATCGTTCTTTATCCTCCTATGCCAAAAAACTAGCAGTTTCACTGTAAAGATTAAGGTCTTCATTGAAAGCCAGAGGAAAGGGACAGTGATAACACTAGAGCCCAAGTATATACCTATTACATAGCTGAAGCCCAAGCCCCCTCTCCAATCATGTGGACCAATATGGTAATGTGCTTAT
>JAXCGZ010008173.1:0-7500 GCA_037179515.1 Halocaridina rubra
CCCTAGTGGGCATCTTTATTACTTTCAATGTAAACAAAACATGGATTCGTTCATTAACAAAATAACAATTATATCAAATATTGTAACACTACCAGAGGACAAATGATCATCTATAGCTAACTTAATTTGTATGAGCACTTTATAGGCATTACGTTTCAGACTTCTGTGCTCCCTAGAAACTTGGCTAAGCTGGGTACTATCAATAGCATCTTGATTAGCTGTCCAATGTACATCAGTGGACTCATACAACTTTGTAAGTTCTACTTCTAAAAACTGTAACGACCGTAAGGATGGTGGAGGAGACGCTTTAAGGTCACGTTCTATAGAACTAAGCATATCTGTCAGATTGTCGGTTACAACCTTGTAAAACTCAAACGCTTTACTTTCATCGATTGATGGTAAAGACATCCTGCTGGATTAATCTTTACCTTATTCAAATCACAATAATTTTGGCTAGGTGGCCAAAATAAACTAATACCTAAATTCACTAGGATTATAATATCTATATCATAGGTAAACTTGATTGCACACACGTGTATTCAAATAGCTAATCTAAACCTTCCCTTGGACTAAAGAATTCGACATCAGCAGTGATATCACAAAAAATATGACATGGATTTATGTACAGTTTTTTAATATCAAAGTTCAAAAACAATACCAAATGCAGCCTATTCTAAATTTCATTCAGTAAATGTAGTAAAGTATGCTAGCTAGGCTAAGCCTAATCTGGTTTGAAGGACCAGAAAAACTAGAATATGTGGTGACTATTCCCAGAATGCCTGCTTTCACCTGGTCAATGAATAGTCTTCTCTCAGTTTTTGCAAGCTACCACACACAATAATATTTACTCAACCAACTTCAAGTAAAGTTGGGCTAAAACTTACTGGCTTATAGTTAAATGTAACAGACAAACTGTACGGTACTAAAGGGGAAGGGCATGAGTTATGTTTGCTTAATAGTAGTGGAGAACTCCCACTGGTTAATGACACACATACACTAAATAAAATTAAAATGAAAACTGCACAAATCCAGGCTTAAATGAAAGATTCATCGATAAAATGTAAAAATATATTGAGTAAACTTAACTTTACAATGGAGAGCAATCTTTCAGCTTAATAGAAAAGGATAAATTTTACTCTAGATTAGCAGCAATAAAGTGAATTTTACAAAAATTACAAAGAGTTACAGCTCCAGGCAAGACTGCGGGACACAACAAAACAAAACAACACTTAATATTGAAATAATGATTGTTCAAAAACCAAGAACTTTATACAATATTAAAACACAGTCACTGCTTGACAAATTCGACAGCACTAGTCCAAGGGGCGAAATGGGAGGCTCGTAATTTACACAAATTTTACGAGTCTCTAACAATAGGTCCTCACCTGGTGCCATCTTCAGAGAGAGTCCTCGTCCATTCTGTAAACAAATCAGACGAGCATCACATTAAAAAATAAAAGGATATATTTTTATCATATTTTACTTAATTAAGGATTTGATAAGATTTAGATTAACTTTACAAACAAATCCCATTTATTCATGAGAAAATGATGAATTAAGACAAAATAAATAATTGTTATAATATAGTCTCTCAAGCAAATATATACATGCAGGCTGATGCATACTACTTATGGTATTAAAAAAAAAAAAAAAACACAAGGTATAACTAATGAAACTGTGTGTGATAGATCACCACACTATTTATATATATATATATATATATATATATATATATATATATATATATATATATATATATATATATATATATATATATATATATATATATATATATATATATATATATATATATATATATATATATATATATATATATATATATATATATAATCAAATAAGCGTAGTCTCCACAGCTAAATGGTAGCGTCTGCGACTCTGTGCCAGCAGGTCGAGGGTTCGCGCCCGTCATGGACTGAGGTTAGTAAGGGCATACACTCAGGGTAACGATTACATTTGCCAAAACAAGTTCTTCGCAAGAAGGCAACCGTCTTAGCCCTTAGTAGAAAAGGGAGTTTGAGACATAAGACTGCATCTATCAATCAATCAATCATATATATAATCAAATAAGCATGTTACCATATGTGAAAACAGGAATAATTTTTTCCCCGACCTGGACTTGAAGCTAGGACACATAATTACTGTGCCAAGGCACTACCAACTACACCACAGGTCTTAAAAGGGAAACAAACCTTACATCATTATCTGCTATACTAGGGATGAACGCATTCTATCTGAATGCCACTATGCTCATATAATAATGCTTATAGGCATAGATATGTTTCACAAACATGTATAAACACATTATACCAAAGAAATAAGCTAGTAACACATTTTACAAGTACATAAGCAAGCTGAAATACTTATGCAAGTAAGCTATAAATAAAAAAGTACAAAATATACAAATAAAAAAAATAAACAAATTAACACACTCTATATACAATTGACAACAGATGTGAGGTTGCAGTGAGCAGTTGTCTTAAGTGGTAGGAGAGGGAGGAGCAGAGGAGGGGGAAGTGGGAGAGCTGTATTCTCACCAAGGTCACCAACACTTTTTACCACTGTGTTGGGACTCCCTCACATGCACATGACGATAGATGCGTGCTTTTACATGAATAGACAGGGAATATCGTCAGTGGAATACTAGAGCCTGATGTTGGTTTAAGGTTCAGGTCCTGGGAAAGACAGTGCTAAGCCATAGCGATTTCCTGACTGGATTATTCAGCAAAAAACTGACCTAATGACCACTAGTCAGAGCTTGTGCCCTTGTTTGTAGTGTGGTAACCTCTACAAAATGGGATTTTCACTCTTATTTGGGTGATATTTCCACATAAATATCGTTGTTGTACTAGTACAGGGTGTATGGAAATTCACTGTGCAGTTATACATTTATTAACATATACATATCTATATATTTATATAGTCATTGTGCACTTATATATTTAGTTATATATATATATATATATATATATATATATATATATATATATATATATATATATATATATATATATATATATATATATATATATATATATATATATATATATATATATATATATATATATATATATATATATATATATATATATATATATATATATATATATATCATATGGCATATGGCATATCATAGATGCCTATAGCCTCACACGTCATTTCATAGATGCCTATACTTGCCAGATGACAGTGAGTGCATTCGAGACCCACCGCCACCAGGACTGGCCCACAGAGCCCATGTTTAGTCAGAAGTCAGTCTTTGCCAGGGCAGAAGTCACGTCCGTAGTCAGCAATCTCCCCCTTGGGGACGGGAATCGAGAGTGACAGGACCTATAAGTATGGGAGCTCTGAGGAATTAAATAAGTGTATACTCTAATAAACAACTTTAAAGAAGAAGATGCTTATCTCTCCAGTACTGACCTCGCTACCTATAATAACTTACAGATAGTGCAATTAAAGTACTATTTGACAACTTGATGGCAGCGGTGGGATTCATCCACACCATTTCTACTGCGAAGAAAAAGAAGAATTAAGAACACAGAAGAAACATATATAAAACATCTATGGAAGAAATGTTCGAGTGTTAAGGAACTTCTAGATAATTACAAGCAGCGAGACAGCGACGTCGAGAGAGAAAGCCTCAGCTCCGACAGCATTATGTTACCAGAACCAGTCACTCCTATCCCCCGCCCCCGTATTGGCAATAGCCCCAGCAGTAAGAAGAGGAAAAGCGCCCTCCATGTACGCCACCGTCACAGTGTGCTGCAGCGTGACCAGGGCTTTGAGAGAAAACGTCCCTTACCAAAAGTTATATGTTGCCGGATCCAACCAAGACGATGGTAATTCGCCAAGTTTATGAAAGAAATGGACGACATTGGCAGGAAAACCTTCGAGCCAAGAAGAAAACCCCATCTTCCATTGCCTGTTGCTGTGACGTTTTTCAAGCAGTTTCTCAAAATATCTAAGTACTTGTGATCTGTATCCAGTGAGTAATGGTACCATTATTAAAAGAAATTGAGGTCGGAGAACTCCGCCATTTTACTTTGTAGTTATGCTTTGACTCAGCCAACCCGCATATAAAAGGGTGTATTTCTTTAGTAAGTTAATAAAAGTAGAATATCTGTACCCATTACTAACATGGATATTTTATACTATTAGCTATAAGTAGTTATAAACTCTATTTTTGTTAGAATTTGAATAATATAATGAGAAACTGCATTTGAAGGGTGTTCAATTTATTTGTATTAATGCCTAAGTTGATTATGAAATAGGCAAATGTATTGATTTTAATTGAAAATTATTTAATGTACGTGTAAAATAATTTTTATATTAATTTCTTAAAATGGAAGTGACAGTGTTTACGAAGAGTTGTAGTGAGATATACCCTTACATCTGCTTTCGAGGTTCTATCTTGTTTTCGCGGGAGAAAATTTTAGCGGGAATGAGCGATCGTCCTTCCAACGTCGTTATTATAAAGAAATTGATTTTGAATTATGTATATAACATATCCTTTTGAAGAATAAGAAAATTTTGTGATGTTATTTAGACCTTTACTGTTAAATATAACGAGTTTTTATTTTTTCGTTAGGCAGGCGGTAAAAGTAGAATGGAGTGACTTGTGCTGTTATGGGGGGGAGTTTGTGTGGCGCCTTAACGCACCCTTGTTGAGAGTATAGGGAGGGACAAGAACTGGTGACGCACTCATGTGACCACTCGGCCCGACCGAGACATCACCCATGCGCTCCTTCAGAGTGACGGGAAGGGGGGGAAGTATACAGAGAGAAAGGGAATACGAGTTTTTGAAGTGGTATGAGTGTGAGAGAGAATAGGTATGACTGACCGGGGGTATCATTAGGGGGAAATTCTTGTGAGTGGAGTTGCGGGAAAGATCGTTGGGGACAAAAATGATGGGGATAGAGTCTGCGAGGATTCTTCCCCTGCGTCACCGTGTCTTTATGCCGGCCATATGATTGTTATTTTAATGGGAGGTGATGTAGTTGTTGCGATGTATATTCAGAGATATTTTTGAGTCGACGTCATTTTCCACCTGCCCAGATATGGTTGAGATGCAGATTTTATTTGATTTTTGTTTCCTTCCCTACTCGGCCAACGAGATTATTATTCGATTTTTGAGAATTCCAAGATAGATATTAAGTGATAAAGGACACGAATCTATGAAGGATTCATTATTTTTCTTTCTAGCTGCATTATATACATTATTTTTCCAAAACAATATGCTAAATAGACAAAATAAAACTGAAGTTTTAGCCATGATTATGTTTGTCACAATTATTTCAGCTTGGTCATGAAGAAGAGAGTGTAAATTTACAAGAAATGACAACAATAATGTCAAACAGCCGTTTTCTGTATTTGAAATAGACGAAGTTGACCCATAATCCAAAGAGACAGGGGAGGAACATTGCCTACACGCAAAAACTTCCCGCAAAAGCTTGCCATTTGAAGTCCAGAAGACAGATATTGGGAAGTATTTTTGGGTAGTAAAAGGAAAGAGAGTAAAAAAGTAGTTACGTACCTACCCGATCGTGAGTATGAAAAGGAGAAAAAATATATAACTCCCCCCTGACTCCTGAGGTATTTCTGTTGAATAGTCACTCGAAAAATTTAAATTTGAGTTAGTAGAAATATATATATATATATATATATATATATATATATATATATATATATATATATATATATATATATATATATAATATATATATATATATATATATATATATATATATATATATATATATATATATATATATATATATATATATATATATTAAGTTTTCATGTACAATTCCTTAAGAGATTATGAAACTTAAGCCAAATGCATTCTTTAAAGTTGCAAATGAGATATTATTTTTAATTTTATTACTGCATACACAGAGACAAGCTTTTTATAGTTTTTCAGATACACGTTTATATATATATATATATTTTTTATGTTGAAAAAACTTTAATATCTTTATCCTTTTGATATATTATAATAAAAAAGTTTTTGAAAGACTTATCTAGAGATAATTATTATTATTACTATCATTTTCATGAAACTTATAATTACTATTGAGCTAATTAAGATAATCGTAATTTTGTTGATAGTAGTAGAGATATTATCACATATGATTGTAGTCTTTTACTTTGATTTCATCAGAGGTATGTTGACTTATAGCGAGTATGTGCTTCAACTCAACCCTCTGATTTATAGAAATAGAAAAGATTGTTATAATTTACAAGGATGTGTATGCTCATTTCAGTAAAGTCCGTTGCAATGTTAAACAGAAAAGAATGGATTTATGCTTCGATGTTTCTGCAGTTGTACACAAAGTTATTTTGTTTTTATTCTTTATTAGACCTTAGAAAATGATTGCAGTTGCGCTCTATCCCCTTGTATGGTTGGCCAGGAAGTCAAGTCATAAAAAAGGGCCCTATAAGCGAAAATTATATGTTTTTTCTTTTTTTTAAGAAAGATATATTCTCTCTCTCTCTCTCTCTCTCTCTCTCTCTCTCTCTCTCTCTCTCTCTCTCTCTCTCTCTCTCTCTCTTTTACCCTTTACATACTGAACCATGCTATTTCTCTATGGTGACAGAGTATTATGATCGTTGATTCTTTTTAGATTCCTTTGCAAATTTGCTAGATGAGAAATGTGCCCAAGTTTGATTACAGTTGATAAGTTTTTGCAAGCTGATATTGCATAAATACTGATTATCATATGAGTCTTGCTGCCACTTATTGCAACTGTTTTAGAAAATAGATAAAGCTAACACTAACAAATTGGGCAACCAGAAAATTGATGACTATGCTCATATATATATATATATATATATATATATATATATATATATATATATATATATATATATATATATATATATATATCAAATAAGCACATTACATATGTGAAAACATGAATAATTTTTTCTTACCCCGACCGGGACTCGAACCTAGGACTTATGATTACTAAGTCAAGGCGCTACCACTACACCACAGAAGGTTAAAAGGAACCCAACCTTATAGCTTATATCTGCTATACTTGGGAATGAACGCATTCTAACTGAATGCCACTATGTTCATTTTACAGATTCCCCAACCTCACTCGTGGCTTCATTTTAGCATTTAATTCAATTCCCAATCTCATTCGGGCATGAAATATCAAATAAGCACATTACATATGTGAAAACATGAATAATTTTTTCTTACCCCGACCGGGACTCGAACCTAGGACTTATGATTACTAAGTCAAGGCGCTACCACTACACCACAGAAGGTTAAAAGGAACCCAACCTTATAGCTTATATCTGCTATACTTGGGAATGAACGCATTCTAACTGAATGCCACTATGTTCATTTTACAGATTCCCCAACCTCACTCGTGGCTTCATTTTAGCATTTAATTCAATTCCCAATCTCATTCGGGCATGAAATATCAAATAAGCACATTACATATGTGAAAACATGAATAATTTTTTCTTACC
>JAXCGZ010008173.1:10000-51433 GCA_037179515.1 Halocaridina rubra
TATATATATATATATATATATATATATATATATATATATATATATATATATATATATATATATATATATATATATATATATATATATATATGTATGTATGTATGTATGTATGTATGTATATATATATATATATATATATATATATATATATATATATATATATATATATATATATATATATATATATATATATATATATATATATATATATATATATATATATATATTTGACTGAAGGTTTTTTGAACTTAAATAGCTCTGTCCAGGACAGTTCGATGATGTTTTTCTTCAGTTGCGTTTTTTTTCTATGCCTACAGCTATACTGAATATTCTTGGATATTCATCACACATCTTTTTTTATCCCTTCACATCTAACAAGTCACTACACTCTCCATCTCTGTTTCTCTTTACTTTATGTATTCTTCGTGCCCAGTCCCGATGAGGGCTGTTTTATTTTATTTTGTTTTTTTGGCCTGTCCTGGTGACACAATCATAAAAAAAGAAATATATATATATATATATATATATATATATATATATATATATATATATATATATATATATATATATATATATATATATATATATATATATATATATATGTATATATATATATATATATATATATATATATATATATATATATATATATATATATATATATATATATATATATATATATATATATATATAGTATTATATTATGACTGCAGGAATTCGAATAGTCAAAATGATGAAATATAAGAATAGAACTCTGTTCTTGCATCAAAATGTCAGTCTCAATTGTATATATACTGATATTCCTGATATAGAAATTTTATTTTATTTTTATTATTCTTATTATGACCATGATTATTAGTATTGTTCTTATTATGTTGGCTGTTATTGTTGCTATTGCTCCATGGCCTTTTGCATAATTATTATGTTAGTAAATGCTATCAGCAGTAACCAAATGATTTGTATTTTTTTTTCTTGAATTCATGCTTCATGTTACTGTAGTCACTGCTAATAAGGGTATTTCTTTAGTGGCTGTTCTCAGCATTTCATGACTGTTCTTTTTGATATCTATAGCATACTAATGTTATGTATCAGTTACTCATCTAAGTCCTAAGTATCTTGGAATAATAATCTAATGGTGTAGACACATACTTTCCAGTACCACCCTATATCCAGGCAGCTCCGACCTGCAATTTCTAAATCTTATTATCACAAACCAGTCCCTTTTACCCATGGGAGAGATTGCAAGCGCCTGCTTGTTCTTAAATAATTTTGCCAATGCTTACTAACTATATATTGCAATTGTGAATACTTAATTTTGATTTTTTGACTTTAATTACAATGCTTATTAAAAGGACCCTATTTTCCTTTTGTCACCTTTTTGCATAGTAATTTTGATATGACTGTAATCTGTTTAGATAATTGTATGAGATTGTAATAGTTTCATAAGTTAGTTCCTTAGATAGTTCTGCTCCATTTTTTTGTAAAATAATGATAGTTAGAAAATTTTGAGGCTCTCATGAAAGTAGTTATGCTTAGTCCAAAATATTGGATATATTTCAGATTGGTGGTGGGGGGTGCCGTATGGCATATCATAGATGCGTATAGCCTCGAACAGCATTTCATAGATGCCTATACTTGCCATTTTGATATGTAGTAGGTTGGCCATGGCACCAGCCACCCGTTGAAAGACTCCGACTGAAGGTATTAGGACGCAACTAGGACTGGTCCAGACAATTCCAGGTTGAGTCTTCCTTCAGGGCAGCTCTTTCCTCATGCCTACATCTACACTGAATATTCTGGCATATTCATTACACATCTCTTGCTATTCCATTACATTTGACAAGTCACAACATTCTGCACATCTGTCTCTTTTACTTTCCTTTTCCTCATATTTTGTTATTATTTATGGAAGGTTCACAACTAATGGCCCCCAGTACCCGGCATAGTAGGGTGCAAAGAATCTCCGGGGATCGTGTTGACTCCACCATTGGCTTGAGGGCAGACATGCCTGGTGGTAATAATGGTCCTGCTCTTAATCTTGCACCTCCCAATAGATCTGCTTCTTTCACTCTTCACTATTCAAACATTCGTGGGCTGAACTCTAATCTTTCATCTGTGGAACAGCACTTGGGCACTTTCCTCCCTAACCTCCTCCTCCTATCTGAAACCCAGTTGTCTATACAACACTCTTGATCTATTTTTTACTTCTAACCCTTCATACTACTCTTATTCTGTGCTTTCCCCTCTTGATAGATCTGACCACTCTATGATCTCTGTATCTTCCATTTTTGCTCCCCCACCACCAATCCCTCCTACTCAGTGCCGCCTTTGGCACTTCGAGCGAACCCAACATGAAAATTTGCGTAACTTTCTCTTTGACTTCCCATGGAATGACTACTGCTTTCGGTCCCGCAACCCTGATCAGGTAGCTCTAAAAGTTGCCGAGATCATGGCCGCGGGTATGGAGGCATACATCCCCTCTTATACAAAAACTTTCTCTCCCCCTAAACCTTGGTTTGACCGTGCCTGCTCCTTGGCTATCCAGGCTAGGAATCAGGCTCACCGATCTTACCAAGCCTCTCCTTCCGATTTAACTCGCTCTGCTTTTTTTAAAGCTAGGAATCGCTGTACATCTCAGATTCGAAGGTGTAAGGCTTCCTTTATAAGAAGGAAAGTTGATGACCTTAACTCCTCTCCCACTGACAAATGCTTCTGGTCCTTAGCCAAAAACCTCTCAAAAAACTTCTGTAACTCAAGCTTTCCACCTCTCATTCGTTCTGATGGTTCTATAGCTTGCTCTCCCACTGACAAAGCCACTCTCTTTGGCTCTCATTTTTCTGCCATCTCTTCTATCAACGATTCCAGTGCACCTGTTCCTCAGTCTTTTCCCCTCTCTAACCCTATGCCCTTCCTTATCCTTTCTTCACGCAAAGTTCATAAGGTTCTTCGCTCGCTAAAGACAAACAAGGCATTTGGTCCCGTTGGTATCCCTGCAAGGTTCCTTAAGGAGTTTGCAGAAGGACTGGCTCCCGTGCTTTGCCATCTTATTCGCCTCATTCTGTCAACCAGTATCTATCCTTCATCTTGGAAGCATGCTCTAGTTCAACTGGTTCCTAAGAAGGGTGACCGCTCTTTTCCTTCTAACTACCGACCTATTGCTCTAACCTCCTCTATTGCTAAAGTTTTCGAAACTTTGGTCAATGCTCACTTCTTGAAACGCCTTGAATCTAACTCGCTTATCTCTGATCACCAGTACGGCTTCTGCAAGGCAAGATCCACTGGTGATCTCCTGTCCTATCTTACTCATGTATGGTCATCTTCTCTGAGGAACTATGGGGAATCCTTTGTCATCGCCCTTGATATCTCTAAGGCTTTTGACAAGGCTCTGTTGGCCAAACTCCCTGCCTATGACTTTACCCCTTCTTTCTGTTCTCTGATTTCCAGTTATCTTACTGACCGTTCTATATCTGCAGTTGTTGATGGTGCGACATCTAGCCCTTTCTCTGTTTCCAGTGGTGTTCCACAGGGCTCTGTTCTTTCACCTACTATCTTCTTTCTCTTCATCAATGATCTTCTACAATCCCCATCTTCCTCTCTTCTTCATGCCTTTGCCGATGATTCTACCCTTCACTTTTCCTCTGCCTTTTCTTCACAACCTTCATCTGTTACTCGTAATCAATCTCGTATCACTCTTTCCTCTACTCTTAACTCCGATTTGCAGAGAGTATCTGAATGGGGCACTCAAAACTTAGTTAAATTCAATGCCTCCAAGACACAGTTTCTGGCTATCTCTTTATCTTCTTCTAATCCTGATTACCCTAATGTCTTCAAAACTAATGAAATTTACCCTCTTAACTCTATCAATATATTAGGAATCCATATAGCCTCTAACTTGTCTTGGAGGAATCACATAATCCAAATTTCTAAGTCTTCATCCAAAAAATTGGGGGTTTTGTTTTGTTTTCGTCATTACTCTTCTTCATTGCAGTTACTTAAAAATTACAAAGGTCTTATCTGCCCCTGCTTAAAATACTGCTCACACATCTGGGATGCTTCTTCCTTTACTTATCTTCTTGATAGGGTTGAATCTAAGGCAGTCAGACTCATTAATGATCCTTCTCTTACTTCTAACCTGGATTCTCTCTCTCTTCTCCGTAAGGTATCTTCCCTCTCGCTTTTCTATCGCTATTACTTCCATCGCTGCTCTGATGAGTTGGCGAGTTGCATCCCTCCTCCACTGCCGAGGCTGCGTAACACTCGCCAAGCGGCCTCATCTCACAGGTACTGTGTGGAGATTTGCAGCTCGCGGATTGGTCGGTGCAGCGACTGCTACTTCCCATCTACCTCCAGACTCTGGAACTCTCTTCCTCCTTCTGTCTTTCCTAATTCTTATGACCTTTCATCCTTCAAAAAGCAGATCTATCTTTATCTCAGAGCCTAGTCCTCTGTACATTGACTGTTTTTTCTGTCTGTCTTTTTCCTTTGTGTGACATTACCTCATCTCTGCCTTGCTCTTAACCTTTTTCTTTTCCTTTGTCTTGGTATTTTCTCGTGCCCGGGCCTTTGTTGATGAGGGCAGTTCTGCCTGTCCCGGTGTCACACTCAAAAAAAAAAAAAAAAAAAAAAGGCAGTGAGTGCATTTGAAACCCGCCACCACCAGGACTGGCCCACAGAGCCTGTGTTTATTCAGAAGTCAGCCTTTACCAGGGGCAGAAGTCACGTCCGTAGTCAGCAATCTCCCCCCTGGGGGCGGGAATCAAGAGTGATAGGAACTATAAGAATGGGAGCTCTGAGGAATTAAATAAGTGTATACTCTAATAAACAACTTTAAAGAAGAAGATGCTTATCTCTCCAGTACTGACCTCGCTACCTATAATAACTTACAGATAGTGCAATTAAAGTAGTATCTGATATATATATATATATATATATATATATATATATATATATATATATATATATATATATATATATATATATATATATATATATATATATATATATGTATATATATATATATATATATATATATATATATATATATATATATATATATATATATATATATATATATATATATATATATATATATATATATATATATGTATATATATATATATATATATATATATATATATATATATATATATATATATATATATATATATATATATATATATATATATATATATATATATATATATATATATATATATATATGTGATTACCTAATTGTGATTACCTAATTGTACTTACGGTTCCATTTTAGACTTAGTCATACTTATCATACCTGTCCTTAAAACTATGGATTGAGATAGAATTAACTACCTCCTCGCTTAGCCAATTCCAATTATCAACTACTCTTACACTGAAAAAGTATTTCCTTACATCCTGCAAACAAGTTTTCTTACGAAGCTTCAAACTATGACCTCTAGTTCTAGAGCCAGCCATATCGAAATATCGATCCCTATCCACTCTATCATAACCATGAAGGAATTTAAAGACTGTCACCATATCCCCCCTTACTCTTCTAGCTTCGAGTGATGGTAAGTCTAATTCCCTCAGCCTCTCATCATAACTGAGATTGCGTATTTCTGGCACCAGCTTCGTGGCATGTCTTTGAACTTTTTCAAGCTTAGCTATGTGCTTTTTCAAGTGCGGATTCCAAAAGGGGGCTGCATATTCGAGTTTTGGCCTCACATAGGTTACATAAATATTTCTGAACATTTCCTTGTCCATGTGCCTGAAGGCTACCCTTACATTTGATAAGAATGCATATGCTGCCCTTACTATGCCATTTATATGTATTTCTGGAGACAAATCTGCCAGTATGTTTACTCCTAGGTCTCTCTCATTTTCTGTCTCTTGAAGTTGTACTCCAGCCACCGAGTAGTCAAGCTTGGGCCTTCTTGCACTTGTACCCATTCTCATTACCTTACATTTTGAAGTATTGAATTTCATTAGCCACTTTTCTGACCACTCATGCAGATTATTTAGATCCTCCTGAAGTTCTCTACCATTGTTCTCGTTTTTTACTTTCTTCACAATCTTTGCATCATCTGCAAACATATTCATGAATGAATTTACAGACTCTGGTAGGTCATTTACATATACAAGGAACAAAAGTGGCCCTAAAACTGAACCCTGTGGAACTCCACTACTAACTCTTCTCCATTCAGACACTGAGTGTCTTACTCTAACCCTCTGTTCCCTTCCTTCTAAGTAAGTTTTTATCCATTCCCAAACATCTCCACCTATTCTAGCCATTGATTGCAGCTTCCTAATAAGTCTCCCATGTGGAACAGTGTCAAACGCTTTCTGGAAGTCTAGGAATGTGCAATCTGCCCAGCCCTCTCTTTCATGTAAGATTTGGCTTACCTCATCATAAAATTCTACTAAGTTTGTTACTGTTGATTTACCTTCTCTGAAGCCATGTTGCCTCACTGACAAAAAGTTGAAGGATTCCAAGTGAAGAGAGATATGTTTCCTTAGTAGTTTCTCCATAACTTTGCAAACTATGCTGGTCAAGGAAACTGGTCTATAGTTCAGAGCCGTATCCCTCCTTCCCTTTTTGAAGATAGGTATCACATTTGCTTGTTTCCAGCATCTTGGAATCTCCCCCGACTCCAGTGACTCCTTAAATATGATACTTAGTGCCACTGATATTGTGTTTGCGCATTTTTTAAGCACATGAGGGGATATGTCATCAGGACCTGTAGCTTTATGAACATCTAAATCCATCAGCGCTTTGCATACCTCTGTGGCTGTAAGGTTGATGTTCTCTAATGCCGGCCCTTGAGCTTCTATCACTGCAATCTGAGGGGGTGGGGTATTTTCTACTGTAAATATTGACTGAAACTCCTTGTTCAATTCTTTGCAGATATCTTCATCCGTCTCAGTGATGCTTCCATCCGCTTTCTTTAGCCTTAAAACCTGTTCTTTTACCTTCAGTTTTCCTCTGATAAAGCTGTGGAAAAGCTTGGGATTTTCTTTAGCCTTCCTGGTGATATCCCTCTCATAGTCTCTCTCTGCCTCTCTCCTTTTACTTAGGTAGTCATTTCTTGCTCTTTTGTAGGTTTGCCAGGCATTTATGTTTTTTCTCCTCCTATACCTTTTCCAGCATTTGTCTCTCCACTCCTTAGCTCTTTTACACTCATTATCGAACCATTTCTCTCTGGCATGAATTACACCTACTTTGGTGACAGGTATGCAGCAATCTACTATCTTCCCATATTTCTCACAAAAGATGTCATACATTTCTTGTACAGATTTGTTGTAAAATAAGGTTCTCCAGTCAATAACTGCAAAAAGCTCATTCATTTTGATGTAATCTCCTTTCGGATAGTTCCTCCTCATGTCCTCAGTACCTCTACTCTCAGGAAGAATATCTTCAATGATATACTCCATCAATAACACACAGTGGTCACTCTTTCCAATTGGTGGTTAATACTCAATTTTTTCAATATCCAACACATTATCTGTGAACACTAGATCAAGTAGTGATGGCTCATCCCCACCCCTGGCCCTTGTTGGTTCCATTACATGTTGGTGTAGGAAATTCCCTTGTATGCAATCTAGGAATCTTGCCCCGAATGAGTCCTCACCACTGTGTGGGTCAAGATTTATCCAATCTATCTCTTTATGATTAAAGTCTCCCATAATCAAAATCCTACATATTTTTTCCCGTGCCATGTTAACAACTGAGTTTATGACTTCAATAGGACCTATATGACTTTCCTCATAAACTTCAAGCCTATTTTGGTTCCTTGGTGGGTTGTATACAACAGTTTTTATAATGCTCTCTGACCCAGTATTTATGTGAGCAACAAGAAATTCCTTGAACTCACTTTCTATAGCCAAGTTTATTTCTTCAACTTGAATCCTTTCACTTATGAGCAGTGCTATCCCTCCACCAGTCCTCTCAGATCTTTCAACCCTTAGTATTCTGAAACCCTTAGGAAAAACTGTGACACTGTTTATGTCCTCACTCAACTTAGTCTCTGTAATTGCTACTATATCTGCCTTACTGTTGTGAATCCTATCTTTTAATTCTACTGCCTTACCAGCTAATCCATCAGTATTTGTGTATAACAATCTTAATGAGGCCCCATCCCCTGATCTTCTGTCATTATCTTCTTTATCTCCCCTTTGTCTGGAAGAACTCTGTAATGAAAATTTTTCTTCTCTTCTTCATTTCTTTCATCATTTAACCTTCTTGCCTCTTGCAACAAGTTTTTGATCTTTCCCATCTCTTCCTGTGTTCTGTATTGTCTAATGAACACTTCTTTGAATTCTTGAAGGTCTTTTAGACTTTTTTTTCTCAACAATATTTCCCTACATGTTTCCCCTCTCTCAAAGGTTTCTTTTGTTGGTCTCGGCTTTCCTTCTCTCGAATATTTACCTAGTTGGTGTATGTTTACAATATCCTCAGGACCACATACTACTCCAAGCTTTCTTATCAGGTCTACAACCCTAGCTTTATTTTCTTCAAGTCTCCCCTGCCACGTTGGCTCCTGGGACTCGCATATGCCTGAGATTACCACTGTCTTCTCCTTATCAAGTGCCTGTCTGATGAGTGGGTTTGCCCTTTCCATCACAACGTCTTTCATTTTTTCGATTACTGTCTCTTTATAGTCAACTGTTTGTATGTTTTCCAGTGCCACCACCTTTACAGCCTCTTTTACTGCCACATTCCCCTTTACTGCATCAGCAAAGGAAGTTTTCATGGCATCATTTTCCATATTCAGCTCCTGAAATTCTTTTCTGAACTGTTCAATGTTTTCCTTAATCTGGACATTCCAAGCAGCAATCTCGTCTCTCTCAGAAGAGAGCAGTGAACTAACATCTAGTTCCTTTAGGTTGTCATTCAGCTGTTTGTTTTTATCTTCTTGTTTAGAAAGTCTAGATTCTAGTTGACTCTTTTCCCCTTCCAGATTCTTTATTCTTTTTTCTAGTTCCTTTCTCTCCTGCCCTTGTGCTTTATTTACTTCCTCCAAAGATCTTATTTACTCTCTGAGTGTTTCATTCTCTTTCATTTCTCCATCCATATTCTGAATTTTATCATCAAGGCTTATAACCATTTCCTCTAAATTCTTGATTTTCTGTTTGAGTCTCCCGATGGCTACCCCTCCTACCGACCCATGGATGGGAGAGGTTTGGGACAGAGATGGCGTCATTTTTATGTTCTCCCTCTCACAGAATATAGAAAGAAGACGAGAAAGAGGGGAAAAAATAGAGAAAAACTTTTAATTAAGCTTCACACCGAATTTTTATATCTCCATATAAGTGCTATTTAGTGACTCAGTTTATCTCTTTTCTGGTAACACACATCTTAAATTAAAAACTTGACCATGGTAATTTAAGTATAAAAAGAAAAAGAAAAACAAAAGTCAAACCTGAAGGAAAATTCGAATTTGTGTTTGAGGTGGCACCCACCTGTTTCTGCTATATATTCTTCCTAACTGATAAACTGACTTGCTAACCAAGATATGTTATCACGGGATTAGACTTTACATTTAACTCAATATATATACAAAATAAAAATAAAAAATAGTAAAGGAGAAAGCTAAAAGAAAAGCAAAAAAAATGAAGAAAATAAGACTGCTGTACTACTTGGCAACTTAACTCAGTACTGTTGACAGGTGGATATTTGGTCATTTTTTTTCTTTTATTATTCAATTATTTTGTGTATCAAACTAACTAAATAGTTAATATAAATGGGAAGGATACTGATTTTAACAATATATAGAACCACAGGATCAGGTAAACGGCTTAAGAGCTTTCCCCAGTTTACACAAAAAATTAGGCAATGTGATGTGATGGCTTCACCTCTGGCAACTCTTCTAAATTTCCTTCAAGGCAGAACTGGACGGCAGCTTCTCTCTCCCCTCACGAAAAATGTTCTCAATTTTTTTTTCCTTTAATATTTTGGACAGTCTCGTCATACAACAAATATAAGTTTTGTACTCACAATACTCTGCAGGATTTCAGATTTAGGGAAATTATGGTAAAGTTTTCCACTAAGCACTTAGTCACTCGAAACAATTGAAAATTTAAGAGGAGCAGTAGCTCTGATGGGCATCTGCTGTATCTTCTTCTTCTTCCTCTATTTGCGTTCCCATTTTCATATGGGGTCGCATCTCTTCACTAGTCGTCTCCACTGGTTCCGGTCCATCACTTGCTCCTCCTCCAGCTATCTCTCTCTGAGATCCTCCTTTAGTTGGTCCTTCCACCGTAGTTTAGGTCTTCCTTGTCTACGTCTGCCCTCCACGTCCATCTCCATCACTCTCACACCCACGTAGTCTTCTTCTCTCCTCTTCACATGACCGAACCACTGTAATCTCCTCTCCTGCGCTTTCGCCGATGCCTCCACCACCTTCGCTGTACCTCTGATCTGGTCATTTCGTATCCTGTCCTCCCTCGTCACCCCACACATCCACCTCAGCATTCTCATTTCTGCGACATCTATCTTCCTTTCTTGAACCTTTTTCATCGGCCACGTCTCCGCACCGTACAGCAACGCTGGTCTCACAACTGACTTGTACACTTTTCCTTTCACTCTAGCACTGATTTTCTTGTCACATAGCACCCCTGATGTTCTCTTCCATCTGTTCCACGCTACCTGGATCCTATGATCAATCTCTCTCTCTAGGTCTCCATCCTTCGTTACGTAGGAGCCGAGGTATTTGAATGCGTCCGCCTTTGGGAGCTTGTGGTCTTGCATGAACAGGTCGCCTCCTTGTGTCATATTGCACTCCAGGTACTCCGTTTTCTGTCTGCTCACCTTCAGTCCGTAATCCTCCAGCAAACCCCTCCATAGCTCCAACCTCTCTTGCAATTCTTCACGGCTCTCGTAGACCAAAACAATATCGTCTGCAAAGAGCATGCTCCATGGTGCCTCCTTTGTCACTTCCTCCACCATCACATCCATGAGAAGGTTAAATAGATAGGGGCTAAGAGATGATCCCTGATGGAGTCCAACTTTCACCTGAAAAGGCTCTGTAGTGCCAACTGTACTTCTTACTCTTGTTGTGGCTTCCCTGTATATGTCCTGAACTATCTTGACATACTTCTCCTTCACTCCCTTCGACCTCATACTCCTCCACACCTCGCTTCTCGGGACCCGATCATAAGCTTTTTCCAGGTCAATAAACGCCATGTACAGCCCTCTTTGCTTATCTCTATATTTTTCCATTGTCTGCCTCATTGCGAATACTGCATCCATTGTTCCTCGACCTTTCATAAAACCAAACTGCTCACTACAAACTTCTGTCTCCTCCCTCAGCCTTTTATCCAACACTCTTTCCAGCAGCTTCATAGTGTGAGATGTTAGCTTAATTCCTCTATAGTTGTTGCAACTCTGGATGTCTCCCTTTTCTTTGAAAATCGGTACCATTATACTATCTCTCCACTCGTTCGGGATAGTCTCTTCCTTCATCACCATTTTCAGGAACTTTGTCAGCACCCGTATCCCTTCTTCGCCTAAACTCTTCCATACCTCTGCAGGAATCTGGTCTGGCCCTACTGACTTTCCATTTTTCATCTTCTTCAACGCTTCTCTGACTTCCGCCTCACTCACAGCGTCTACCTCTCCCTCCATTCCCACTCCTTCACCTCTTCGTATTCTTGGATTTTCCTGATTTAGAAGTTCTTCGTAGTAGTCCCTCCACCGCATTTAAATCATGTCGGGGTCAGTAAGCACTCTTCCGTTCTTATCCTTGATTTGCTTTATTGATGTTAGGTCCTTTGTCGATCTGTTCCTTTCTTTTGCTAACTTATAGATTCTCTTCTGTCCCTCCTTTGTTTCAAGGTTCTCATACATATCCTGCAGTGCTGCTGCACGCGCCTGTGCTACAGCCCTCTTCGCCTCCTTATTTGCATCTTTCAAAATAGCTTTACGCTCCTCTGTTCTTTCCTTGTCGTAAGCTTTCTTCATCTCTTTCTTCTTTTCTATCTTCTCTTTGCAATTTGAGGACCACCACCAAGACTCTTTTCCGTTTCTCAGCTTCTTTCCAGATGACTTTCCGAGGACTTCCTCTGCCGTACTCCTGATCACTTCACTGTTCCTTTTCCACCACTGATCCACCTCCTCTGCCTCTTCTATCCTTTGTAGTGCTTTCCTCTTGAACTCCTGCCGCACCACCTCATCCTTGAGTTTCCACCACTTGATCCTAGGTTCTCCCCTCTCGACTCCGGTCCTTCGCGTCCTTACAACCAGCTTCGCCACAACTGGGCTGTGCTGCACTCCCACACTCTCTCCTTGTAGTACTTTACAGTCTTCCACTTCTCGGATGTTTTCTCTTCGATACAGGAGGAAGTCGATTTGACTCTCTCTGGGACCACTCCTGTATGTCCGGTAGCTGTTTTTCATGAAGAACGTGTTCAGGATTGCCATGTCAAATGCTATGGCAAATTCCAGCACGCTCTCCCCCTCCTGGTTTTTCACTCCAGTACCTTTGCCTCCATGAACTCGTCTCACTCCATCGTTGTCAGGTCCTATATGCCCATTTAAGTCGCCGCCCACGACACACCTCTCCCCCGGCGGGACCTCCCTCTGTACTTCGTCCATTTCTTGCCAGAACGTTTCCTTCTCTGCGTCATCGCACCCAACTTGGGGGGCATATGCGCTGATCACGTTTATTGCTTCCTGACCATATACCAACTTGATCCTCAAAATCCTGCTGCTCTTCCTCACCACCTCCACCAGCTCCTCCTTGGTTTAGGGGTCTAGCACCACACCCACTCCATTTCTTCCTCTCTCATCCGCTCCACTGTATATCAACTTGTAGCCTCCACCCAAATCTCGTGCTTTATTTCCTTTCCATCTTGTCTCTTGTACACACAGTATGTTAATCTTCCTTCTCTCCATCAAATCCGCAACTTCTCTTCCTCTACCGGTCATGCTACCGATGTTAAGAGTAGCAATCCTCAGGGTATGGACTCGCTTCTTTAGCAGCACCCGTCCATATTGATGCAGTAACCCTCGTCCAGTTTCAACAGAGGTCGGGCTCCTCTGTGCGTCGCGTGAGCGGGGTACGCCCTGGCCATTTTCGGTATTCTCTCGACTGCTATCCATGGGTTTTGGCAAAAGGGTTTTACAGCCGGATGCCCTTCCTGACGCCAACCCTCCCCATTTTTCCGGGCTTGGGACCGGCACTGGGCTGCTATTTCTAGCAACCCAGAGGCTGGGTTGGGCATCTGCTGTATGTGATTACCTAATTGTGATTACCTAATTGTGTTTACGGGAAAGAGCCCAAACTCGTATCTTCCCGTCTCCTGATCGGTTCCATTTTATACTTAGTCATACTTATCATACCTGTCCTTTAAACTATGGATTGAGATAGCATTAACTACCTCCTCGCTTAGCCAATTCCAATTATCAACTACTCTTACACTGAAAAAGTATTTCCTTACATCCTGCAAAGAAGTTTCTTACGAAGCTTCAAACTATGACCTCTAGTTCTAGAGCCAGCCATATCAAAATATCGATCCCTATCCACTCTATCATAACCATGAAGGAATTTAAAGACTGTCACCATATCCCCCCTTACTCTTCTAGCTTCGAGTGATGGTAAGTCTAATTCCCTCAGCCTCTCATCATAACTGAGATTGCGTATTTCTGGCACCAGTTTCGTGGCATGTCTTTGAACTTTTTCAAGCTTAGCTATGTGCTTTTTCAAGTGCGGATTTCAAAAGGAGGCTGCATATTCGAGTTTTGGCCTCACATAGGTTACATGAATATTTCTGAACATTTCCTTGTCCATGTGCCTGAAGGCTACCCTTACATTTGATAAGAATGCATATGCTGCCCTTACTATGCCATTTATATGTATTTCTGGAGACAAATCTGCCAGTATGTTTACTCTTAGATCTCTCTCATTTTCTGTCTCTTGAAGTTGTACTCCAGCCACCGAGTAGTCAAGCTTGGGCCTTCTTGCACTTGTACCCATTCTCATTACCTTACATTTTGAAGTATTGAATTTCATTAGCCACTTTTCTGACCACTCATGCAGATTATTTAGATCCTCCTGAAGTTCTCTGCCATTGTTCTCGTTTTTTACTTTCTTCACAATCTTTGCATCATCTGCAAACATATTCATGAATGAATTTACAGACTCTGATAGGTCATTTACATATACAAGGAAGAAAAGTGGCCCTAAAACTGAACCCTGTGGAACTCCACTACTAACTCTTCTCCATTCAGACACTGAGTGTCTTACTCTAACCCTCTATTCCCTTCCTTCTAAGTAAGTTTTTATCCATTCCAAAACATTTCCACCTATACTAGCCATTGATTGCAGTGTGATTACCTAATTGCGATTACCTAATTGTGTTTACGGGAAAGAGCCCAAAGCTCGCATCTTCCCGTCTCCTGATCGGTTCCATTTTCTACTTAGTGATACTTATCATACCTGTCCTTAAAACTATGGATTGAGATAGCATTAACTACCTCCTCGCTTAGCCAATTCCAATTATCAACTACTCTTCCACTGAAAAAGTATTTCCTTACATCCTGCAAAGAAGTTTTCTTACGAAGCTTCAAACTATGACCTCTAGTTCTAGAGCCAGCCATATCAAAATATCGATCCCTATCCACTCTATCATAACCATGAAGGAATTTAAAGACTGTCACCATATCCCCCCTCACTCTTCTAGCTTCGAGTGATGGTAAGTCTAATTCCCTCAGCCTCTCATCATAACTGAGATTGCATATTTCTGGCACCAGTTTCGTGGCATGTCTTTGAACTTTTTCAAGCTTAGCTATGTGCTTTTTCAAGTGCGGATTCCAAAAGGGGGCTGCATATTCGAGTTTTGGCCTCACATAGGTTACATAAATATTTCTGAACATTTCCTTGTCCATGTGCCTGAAGGCTACCCTTACATTTGATAAGAATGCATATGCTGCCCTTACTATGCCATTTATATGTATTTCTGGAGACAAATCTGCCAGTATGTTTACTCCTAGATCTCTCTCATTTTCTGTCTCTTGAAGTTGTACTCCAGCCACCGAGTAGTCAAGCTTGGGCCTTCTTGCACTTGTACCCATTCTCATTTCCTTACATTTTGAAGTATTGAATTTCATTAGCCACTTTTCTGACCACTCATGCAGATTATTTAGATCCTCCTGAAGTTCTCTACCATTGTTCTCGTTTTTTACTTTCTTCACAATCTTTGCATCATCTGCAATCATATTCATGAATGAATTTACAGACTCTGGTAGGTCATTTACATATACAAGGAAGAAAAGTGGCCCTAAAACTGAACCCTGGGGAACTCCACTACTAACTCTTCTCCATTCAGACACTGAGTGTCTTACTCTAACCCTCTGTTCCCTTCCTTCTAAGTAAGTTTTTATCCTTTCCAAATCATTCCCACCTATTCTAGCCATTGATTGCAGCTTCCTAATAAGTCTCCCATGTGGAACAGTGTCAAACGCTTTCTGGAAGTCTAGGAATATGCAATCTGCCCAGCCCTCTCTTTCCTGTAAGATTTGGCTTACCTCATCATAAAATTCTAATAAGTTTGTTACTGTTGATCTACCTTCTCTGAAGCCATGTTGCCTCACTGACAAAAAGTTGAAGGATTCCAAGTGAAGAGAGATATGTTTCCTTAGTAGTTTCTCCATAACTTTGCAAACTATGCTGGTCAAGGAAACTGGTCTATAGTTCAGAGCCGTATCCATCCTTCCCTTTTTGAAGATAAGTATCACATTTGCTTGTTTCCAGCATCTTGGAATCTCCTTCGACTCCAGTGACTCCTTAAATATGATACTTAGTGCCACTGATATTGTGTATGTGATTACCTAATTGTGTTTACGGGAAAGAGACCAAAGCTCGTATCTTCCCGTCTCCTGATCGGTTCCATTTTATACTTAGTGATACTTATCATACCTGTCCTTAAAACTATGGATTGAGATAGCATAAACTACCTCCTCGCTTAGCGAATTCCAATTATCAACTACTCTTACACTGAAAAAGTATTTCCTTACATCCTGCAAAGAAGTTTTCTTACGAAGCTTCAAACTATGACCTCTAGTTCATGTATGTGATTACCTAATTGTGATTACCTAATTGTGTTTACGGGAAAGAGCCCAAAGCTCGTATCTTCTTGTCTCCTGTTCGGTTCCATTTTATACTTAGTCATGCTTATCATACCTGTCCTTAAAACTATGGATTGAGATAGCATTAACTACCTCCTCGCTTAGCCAATTCCAATTATCAACTACTCTTACACTGAAAAGTATTTCCTTACATCCTGCGAAGAAGTTTTCTTACGAAGCTTCAAACTATGACCTCTGGTTCTAGAGCCAGCCATATCAAAATATCGATCCCTATCCACTCTATCATAACCATGAAGGAATTTAAAGACTGTCACCATATCCCCCCTCACTCTTCTAGCTTCGAGTGATGGTAAGTCTAATTCCCTCAGCCTCTCATCATAACTGAGATTGCGTATTTCTGGCACCAGTTTCGTGGAATGTCTTTGAACTTTTTCAAGCTTAGCTGTGTGCTTTTTCAAGTGCGGATTCCAAAAGGGGGCTGCATATTCGAGTTTTGGCCTCACATAGGATACATAAATATTTCTGAACATTTCCTTGTCCATGTGCCTGAATGCTACCCTTACATTTGATAAGAATGCATATGCTGCCCTTACTATGCCATTTATATGTATTTCTGGAGACAAATCTGCCAGTATGTTTACTCTTAGATCTCTCTCATTTTCTGTCTCTTGAAGTTGTACTCCAGCCACCGAGTAGTCAAGCTTGGGCCTTCTTGCACTTGTACCCATTCTCATTACCTTGCATTTTGAAGTATTGAATTTCATTAGCCACTTTTCTGACCACTCATGCAGATTATTTAGATCCTCCTGAAGTTCTCTACCATTGTTCTCGTTTTTTACTTTCTTCACAATCTTTGCATCATCTGCAAACATATTCATGAATGAATTTACAGACTCTGGTAGGTCATTTACATATACAAGGAACAAAAGTGGCCCTAAAACTGAACCCTGTGGAACTCCACTACTAACTCTTCTCCATTCAGACACTGAGTGTCTTACTCTAACCCTCTGTTCCCTTCCTTCTAAGTAAGTTTTTATCCATTCCAAAACATTTCCACCTATTCTAGCCATTGAGTGCAGCTTCCTAATAAGTCTCCCATGTGGAACAGTGTCAAACGCTTTCTGGAAGTCTAGGAATATGCAATCTGGCCAGCCCTCTCTTTCCTGTAAGATTTGGCTTACCTCATCATAAAATTCTAATCAATTTGTTACTGTTGATCTACCTTCTCTGAAGCCATGTTGCCTCACTGACAAAAAGTTGAAGGATTCCAAGTGAAGAGAGATATGTTTCCTTAGTAGTTTCTCCATAACTTTGCAAACTATGCTGGTCAAGGAAACTGGTCTATAGTTCAGAGCCGTATCCCTCCTTCCCTTTTTGAAGATAGGTATCACATTTGCTTGTTTCCAGCATCTTGGAATCTCCCCCGACTCCAGTGACTCCTTAAATATGATACTTAGTGCCACTGATATTGTGTTTGCGCATTTTTTAAGCACATGAGGGGATATGTCATCAGGACCTGTATCTTTATGAACATCTAAATCCATCAGCGCTTTGCATACCTCTGTGGCTGTAAGGTTGATGTTCTCTAATACCGGCCCTTGAGCTTCTATCACTGCAATCTGAGGGGGTGGGGTATTTTCTACTGTAAATACTGACTGAAACTCCTTGTTCAATTCTTTGCAGATCTCTTCATCCGTCTCAGTGATGCTTCCATCCGCTCTCTTTAGCCTTAAAACCTGTTCTTTTACCTTCAGTTTTCCTCTGATAAAGCTGTGGAAAAGCTTGGGATTTTCTTTAGCCTTCCTGGTGATGTCCCTCTCATAAACTCTCTCTGACTCTCTCCTTTTACTTAGGTAGTCATTTCTTGCTCTTTTGTAGGTTTGCCAGGCATTTATGTTTTTTCTCCTCCTATACCTTTTCCAGCATTTGTCTCTCCACTCCTTAGCTCTTTTACACCCATTATCGAAGCATTTCTCTCTGGCATGAATTACACCTACTTTGGTGACAGGTATGCAGCAATCTACTATCTTCCCATATTTCTCACAAAAGATGTCATACATTTCTTGTACAGATTTGTTGTAAAAAAAGGTTCTCCAGTCAATAACTGCAAAAAGCTCATTCATTTTGATGTAATCTCCTTTCGGATAGTTCCTCCTCATGTCCTCAGTGCCTCTACTCTCAGGAAGAATATCTTCAATGATATACTCCATCAACAACACACAGTGGTCACTCTTTCCAATTGGTGGTTCATACTCAATATTTTCAATATCCAACACATTATCTGTGAACACTAGATCAAGTAGTGATGGCTCATCCCCACCCCTGGCCCTTGTTGGTTCCATTACATGTTGGTGTAGGAAATTCCCTTGTACGCAATCTAGGAATCTTGCCCCGAATGAGTCCTCACCACTGTGTGGGTCAAGATTTATCCAATCTATCTCTTTATGATTAAAGTCTCCCATAATCAAAATCCTACATTTTTTTTTCCCGTGCCATGTTAACAACTGAGTTTATGACTTCAATAGGACCTATATGACTTTCCTCATAAACTTCAAGCCTATTTTGGTTCCTTGGTGGGTTGTATACAACAGTTATTATAATGCTCTCTGACCCAGTAATTATGCAAGCAACAAGAAATTCCTTGAACTCACTTTCTATAGCCAAGTTTATTTCTTCAACTTGAATCCTTTCACTTATGAGCAGTGCTATCCCTCCACCAGTCCTCTCAGATCTTTCAACCCTTAGTATTCTGAAACCCTTAGGAAAAACTGTGACACTGTTTATGTCCTCACTCAACTTAGTCTCTGTAATTGCTACTATATCTGCCTTACTGTTGTGAATCCTATCTTTTAATTCTACTGCCTTACCAGCTAATCCATCAGCATTTGTGTATAACAATCTTAATGAGGCCCCATCCCCTGATCTTCTGTCATTATCTTCTTTATCTCCCCTTTGTCTGGAAGAACTCTGTAATGAAAATTTTTCTTCTCTTCTTCATTTCTTTCATCATTTAACCTTCTTGCCTCTTGCAACAAGTTTTTGATCTTTCCCATCTCTTCCTGTGTTCTGTATTGTCTAATGAACACTTCTTTGAATTCTTGAAGGTCTCTTAGACTTTTTTTCTTAACAATATTTCCCTACATGTTTCCCCTCTCTCAAAGGTTTCTTTTGTTGGTCTCGGCTTTCCTTCTCTCGAATATTTACCTAGTTGGTGTATGTTTACAATATCCTTAGGACCACATACTACTCCAAGCTTTCTTATCAGGTCTACAACCCTAGCTTTATTTTCTTCAAGTCTCCCCTGCCACGTTGGCTCCTGGGACTCGCTTATGCCTGAGATTACCACTGTCTTCTCCTTATCAAGTGCCTGTCTGATGAGTGGGTTTGCCCTTTCCATCACAACGTCTTTCATTTTTTCGATTACTGTCTCTTTATAGTCAACTGTTTGTATGTTTTCCAGTGCCACCACCTTTACAGCCTCTTTTACTGCCACATTCCCCTTTACTGCATCAGCAAAGGAAGTTTTCATGGCATCATTTTCCATATTCAGCTCCTGAAATTCTTTTCTGAACTGTTCAATGTTTTCCTTAATCTGGACATTCCAAGCAGCAATCTCGTCTCTCTCAGAAGAGAGCAGTGAACTAACATCTAATTCCTTTAGGTTGTCATTCAGCTGTTTGTTTTTATCTTCTTGTTTAGAAAGTCTAGATTCTAGTTGACTCTTTTCCCCTTCCAGCTTCTTTATTCTTTTTTCTAGTTCCTTTCTCTCCTGCCCTTGTGCTTTATTTACTTCCTCCAAAGATCTTGTTTACTCTCTGAGTGTTTCATTCTCTTTCATTTCTCCATCCATATTCTGAATTTTATCATCAAGGCTTATAACCATTTCCTCTAAATTCTTGATTTTCTGTTTGAGTCTCCCGATGGCTACCCCTCCTACCGACCCATGGATGGGAGAGGTTTGGGACAGAGATGGTGTCATTTTTATGTTCTCCCTCTCACAGAATATAGAAAGAAGACGAGAAAGAGGGAAAAAAAAGAGAAAAACTTTTAATTAAGTTTCACACCGAATTTTTATATCTCCATATAAGTGCTATTTAGTGACTCAGTTTATCTCTTTTCTGGTAACACACATCTTAACTTAAAAACTTGACCATGGTAATTTAAGGATAAAAAGAAAAAGAAAAAAAAAATGCAACAAAACAAAAGTCAAACCTGAAGGAAAAATTCGAACCTGTGTCTGAGGTGGCACCCACCTGTTTCTGCTATATATTCTTCCTAACTGATAAACTCACTTGCTAACCAAGGTATGTTATCACAAGATTAGACTTTACATTTAACTCAATATATATACAAAATAAAAACAAAATAGTAAAAGAGAAAGCTAAAAGAAAAGCAAAAAAAAAAAAATGAAGAAAATAACACAGCTGTACTACTTGGCAACTTAACTCAGTACTGTTGACAAGTGGATATTTTTTTTTTTTTTTTACTTATTCAATTATTTTGTGTATCAAACTAACTAACAAGTTAATATAAATGGGAAGGATACTGATTTTAACAATATAAGGGACCACAGGATCAGGTAAACGGCTTAAGAGCTTTCCCCAGTTTACACAAAAAATTAGGTAATGTGATGTGATGGCTTCACCTCTGGCAACTCTTCTAAATTTCCTTCAAGGCAGAACTGGACGGCAGCTTCTCTCTCCCCTCACGAAAAATGTTCTCAATTTTTTTTTTCCTTTAATATTTTGGACAGTCTCGTCATACAACAAATATAAGTTTTGTACTCACAATACTCTGCAGGATTTCAGATTTAGGGAAATTATGGTAAAGTTTTCCACTAAGCACTTAGTCACTCGAAACAATTGAAAATTTAAGAGGAGCAGTAGCTCTGATGGGCATCTGCTGTATCTTCTTCTTCTTCCTCTATTTGCGTTCCCATTTTCATATGGGGTCGCATCTCTTCACTAGTCGTCTCCACTGGTTCCGGTCCATCACTTGCTCCTCCTCCAGCTATCTCTCTCTGAGATCCTCCTTAGTCGGTCCTTCCACCGTAGTTTAGGTCTTCCTTGTCTACGTCTGCCCTCCACGTCCATCTCCATCACTCTCACACCCACGTAGTCTTCTTCTCTCCTCTTCACATGACCAAACCACTGTAATCTCCTCTCCTGCGCTTTCGCCGATGCCTCCACCACCTTTGCTGTACCTCTGATCTGGTCATTTCGTATCCTGTCCTCCCTCGTCACCCCACACATCCACCTCAGCATTCTCATTTCTGCGACATCTATCTTCCTTTCTTGAACCTTTTTCATCGGCCACGTCTCCGCACGGTACGGCAACGCTGGTCTCACAACTGACTTGTACACTTTTCCTTTCACTCTAGCACTGATTTTCTTGTCACATAGCACCCCTGATGTTCTCTTCCAGCTGTTCCACGTTACCTGGATCCTATGATCAATCTCTCTCTCTAGGTCTCCATCCTTCGTTACGTAGGAGCCGAGGTATTTGAATGCGTCCGCCTTTGGGAGCTTGTGGTCTTGCATGAACAGGTCGCCTCCTTGTGTCACATTGCACTCCAGGTACTCCGTTTTCTGTCTGCTCACCTTCAGTCCGTAATCCTCCAGCAAACCCCTCCATAGCTCCAACCTCTCTTGCAATTCTTCACGGCTCTCGTAGACCAAAACAATATCGTCTGCAAAGAGCATGCTCCATGGTGCCTCCTTTGTCACTTCCTCCACCATCACATCCATGAGAAGGTTAAATAGATAGGGGCTAAGAGCTGATCCCTGATGGAGTCCAACTTTCACCTGAAAAGGCTCTGTAGTGCCAACTGTACTTCTTACTCTTGTTGTGGCTTCCCTGTATATGTCCTGAACTATCTTGACATACTTCTCCTTCACTCCCTTCGACCTCATACTCCTCCACACCTCGCTTCTCGGGACCCGATCATAAGCTTTTTCCAGGTCAATAAACGCCATGTACAGCCCTCTTTGCTTATCTCTATATTTTTCCATTGTCTGCCTCATTGCGAATACTGCATCCATTGTTCCTCGACCTTTCATAAAACCAAACTGCTCACTACAAACTTCTGTCTCCTCCCTCAGCCTTTTATCCAACACTCTTTCCAGCAGCTTCATAGTGTGAGATGTTAGCTTAATTCCTCTATAGTTGTTGCAACTCTGGTTGTCTCCCTTTTCTTTGAAAATCGGTACCATTATACTATCTCTCCACTCGTTCGGGATAGTCTCTTCCTTCATCACCATGTTCAGGAACTTTGTCAGCACCCGTATCCCTTTTTCGCCTAAACTCTTCCATACCTCTGCAGGAATCTGGTCGGGCCCTACTGACTTTCCATTTTTCATCTTCTTCAACGCTTCTCTGACTTCCGCCTCACTCACAGCGTCTACCTCTCCCTCCATTCCCACTCCTTCACCTCTTCGTATTCTTGGATTTTCCTGATTTAGAAGTTCTTCGTAGTAGTCCCTCCACCGCATTTTAATCATGTCGGGGTCAGTAAGCACTCTTCTGTTCTTATCCTTGATTTGCTTTATTGATGTTAGGTCCTTTGTCGATCTGTTCCTTTCTTTTGCTAACTTATAGATTCTCTTCTGTCCCTCCTTTGTTTCAAGGTTCTCATACATATCCTGCAGTGCTGCTGCACGCGCCTGTGCTACAGCCCTCTTCGCCTCCTTATTTGCATCTTTCAAAATAGCTTTACGCTCCTCTGTTCTTTCCTTGTCGTAAGCTTTCTTCATCTCTTTCTTCTTTTTATCTTCTCTTTGCAATTTGAGGACCACCACCAAGACTCTTTTCCGTTTCTCAGCTTCTTTCCAGATGACTTTCCGAGGACTTCCTCTGCCGTACTCCTGATCACTTCACTGTTCCTTTTCCACCACTGATCCACCTCCTCTGCCTCTTCTATCCTTTGTAGTGCTTTCCTCTTGAACTCCTGCCGCACCACCTCATCCTTGAGTTTCCACCACTTGATCCTAGGTTCTCCCCTCTCGACTCCGGTCCTTCGCGTCCTTACAACCAGCTTTGCCACAACTGGGCTGTGCTGCGCTCCCACACTCTCTCCTTGTAGTACTTTACAGTCTTCCACTTCTCGGATGTTTTCTCTTCGATACAGGAGGAAGTCGATTTGACTCTCTCTGGGACCACTCCTGTATGTCCGGTAGCTGTTTTTCATGAAGAACGTGTTCAGGATTGCCATGTCAAATGCTATGGCAAATTCCAGCACGCTCTCCCCCTCCTGGTTTTTCACTCCAGTACCTTTGCCTCCATGAACTCGTCTCACTCCATCGTTGTCAGGTCCTATATGCCCATTTAAGTCGCCGCCCACGACACACCTCTCCCCCGGCGGGACCTCCCTCTGTACTTCGTCCATTTCTTGCCAGAACGTTTCCTTCTCTGCGTCATCGCACCCAACTTGGGGGGCATATGCGCTGATCACGTTTATTGCTTCCTGACCATATACCAACTTGATCCTCAAAATCCTGCTGCTCTTCCTCACCACCTCCACCAGCTCCTCCTTGGTTTTGGGTTCTAGCACCACACCCACTCCATTTCTTCCTCTCTCATCCGCTCCACTGTATATCAACTTGTAGCCTCCACCCAAATCTCGTGCTTTATTTCCTTTCCATCTTGTCTCTTGTACACACAGTATGTTAATCTTCCTTCTCTCCATCAAATCCGCAACTTCTCTTCCTCTACCGGTCATGCTACCGATGTTAAGAGTAGCAATCCTCAGGGTATGGACTCGCTTCTTTAGCCGCACCCGTCCATATTGATGCGGTAACCCTCGTCCAGTTTCAACAGAGGTCGGGCTCCTCTGTGCGTCGCGTGAGCGGGGTACGCCCTGGCCATTTTCGGTATTCTCTCGACTGCTATCCATGGGTTTTGGCAAAAGGGTTTTACAGCCGGATGCCCTTCCTGACGCCAACCCTCCCCATTTTTCCGGGCTTGGGACCGGCACTGGGCTTCTATTTCTAGCAACCCAGAGGCTGGGTTGGGCATCTGCTGTATGTGATTACCTAATTGTGATTACCTAATTGTGTTTACGGGAAAGAGCCCAAACTCGTATCTTCCCGTCTCCTGATCGGTTCCATTTTATACTTAGTCATACTTATCATACCTGTCCTTAAAACTATGGATTGAGATAGCATTAACTACCTCCTCGCTTAGCCAATTCCAATTATCAACTACTCATACACTGAAAAAGTATTTCCTTACATCCTGCAAAGAAGTTTTCTTACGAAGCTTCAAACTATGACCTCTAGTTCTAGAGCCAGCCATATCAAAATATCGATCCCTATCCACTCTATCATAACCATGAAGGAATTTAAAGACTGTCACCATATCCCCCCTCACTCTTCTAGCTTCGAGTGATGGTAAGTCTAATTCCCTCAGCCTCTCATCATAACTGAGATTGTGTATTTCTGGCACCAGTTTCGTGGCATGTCTTTGAACTTTTTCAAGCTTAGCTATGTGCTTTTTCAAGTGCGGATTCCAAAAGGAGGCTGCATATTCGAGTTTTGGCCTCACATAGGTTACATAAATATTTCTGAACATTTCCTTGTCCATGTGCCTGAAGGCTACCCTTACATTTGATAAGAATGCATATGCTGCCCTTACTATGCCATTTATATGTATTTCTGGAGACAAATCTGCCAGTATGTTTACTCCTAGATCTCTCTCATTTTCTGTCTCTTGAAGTTGTACTCCAGCCACCTAGTAGTCAAGCTTGGGCCTTCTTGCACTTGTACCCATTCTCATTACCTTACATTTTGAAGTATTGAATTTCATTAGCCACTTTTCTGACCACTCATGCAGATTATTTAGATCCTCCTGAAGTTCTCTACCATTGTTCTCGTTTTTTACTTTCTTCACAATCTTTGCATCATCTGCAAACATATTCATGAATGAATTTACACACTCTGGTAGGTCATTTACATATACAAGGAAGAAAAGTGGCCCTAAACCTGAACCCTGTGGAACCCACTACTAACTCTTCTCCATTCAGACACTGAGTGTCTTACTCTAACCCTCTATTCCCTTCCTTCTAAGTAAGTTTTTATCCATTCCAAAACATTTCCACCTATACTAGCCATTGATTGCAGTGTGATTACCTAATTGCGATTACCTAATTGTGTTTACGGGAAAGAGCCCAAAGCTCGTATCTTCCCGTCTCCTGATCGGTTCCATTTTATACTTACTCATACTTATCATACCTGTCCTTAAAACTATGGATTGATATAGAATTAACTACCTCCTCGCTTAGCCAATTCCAATTATCAACTACTCTTGCACTGAAAAAGTATTTCCTTACATCCTGCAAAGAAGTTTTCTTAAGAAGCTTCAAACTATGACCTCTAGTTCTAGAGCCAGCCATATCAAAATATCGATCCCTATCCACTCTATCATAACCATGAAGGAATTTAAAGACTGTCACCATATCCCCCCTCACTCTTCTAGCTTTGAGTGATGGTAAGTCTAATTCCCTCAGCCTCTCATCATAACTGAGATTGCGTATTTCTGGCACCAGTTTCGTGGCATGTCTTTGAACTTTTTCAAGCTTAGCTATGTGCTTTTTCAAGTGCGGATTCCAAAAGGAGGCTGCATATTCGAGTTTTGGCCTCACATAGGTTACATAAATATTTCTGAACATTTCATTGTCCATGTGCCTGAAGGCTACCCTTACATTTGATAAGAATGCATATGCTGCCCTTACTATGCCATTTATATGTATTTCTGGAGACAAATCTGCCAGTATGTTTACTCCTAGATCTCTCTCATTTTCTGTCTCTTGAAGTTGTACTCCAGCCACCGAGTAGTCAAGCTTGGGCCTTCTTGCACTTGTACCCATTCTCATTACCTTACATTTTGAAGTATTGAATTTCATTAGCCACTTTTCTGACCACTCATGCAGATTATTTAGATCCTCCTGAAGTTCTCTACCATTGTTCTCGTTTTTTACTTTCTTCACAATCTTTGCATCATCTGCAAACATATTCATGAATGAATTTACACACTCTGGTAGGTCATTTACATATACAAGGAAGAAAAGTGGCCCTAAAACTGAACCTTGTGGAACTCCACTACTAACTCTTCTCCATTCAGACACTGAGTGTCTTACTCTAACCCTCTGTTCCCTTCCTTCTAAGTAAGTTTTTATCCTTTCCAAAACATTCCCACCTATTCTAGCCATTGATTGCAGCTTCCTAATAAGTCTCCCATGTGGAACAGTGTCTAATGCTTTCTGGAAGTCTAGGAATATGCAATCTGCCCAGCCCTCTCTTTCCTGTAAGATTTGGCATACCTCATCATAAAATTCTAATAAGTTTGTTACTGTTGATCTACCTTCTCTGAAGCCATGTTGCCTCACTGACAAAAAGTTGAAGGATTCCAAGTGAAGAGAGATATGTTTCCTTAGTAGTTTCTCCATAACTTTGCAAACTATGCTGGTCAAGGAAACTGGTCTATAGTTCAGAGCCGTGTCCATCCTTCCCTTTTTGAAGATAAGTATCACATTTGCTTGTTTCCAGCATCTTGGAATCTCCCCCGACTCCAGTGACTCCTTAAATATGATACTTAGTGCAACTGATATTGTGTATGTGATTACCTAATTGTGATTACCTAATTGTGTTTACGGGAAAGAGACCAAAGCTCGTATCTTCCCGTCTCCTGATCGGTTCCATTTTATACTTAGTGATACTTATCATACCTGTCCTTAAAACTATGGATTGAGATAGCATAAACTACCTCCTCGCTTAGCGAATTCCAATTATCAACTACTCTTACACTGAAAAAGTATTTCCTTACATCCTGCATAGAAGTTTTCTTACGAAGCTTCAAACTATGACCTCTAGTTAATGTATGTGATTACCTAATTGTGTTTACGGGAAAGAGCCCAAAGCTCGTATCTTCCCGTCTCCTGATCGGTTCCATTTTATACTTAGTCATACTTATCATACCTGTCCTTAAAACTATGGATTGAGATAGCATTAACTACCTCCTCGCTTAGCCAATTCCAATTATCAACTACTCTTACACTGAAAAGTATTTCCTTACATCCTGCGAAGAAGTTTTCTTACGAAGCTTCAAACTATGACCTCTGGTTCTAGAGCCAGCCATATCAAAATATCGATCCCTATCCACTCTATCATAACCATGAAGGAATTTAAAGACTGTCACCATATCCCCCCTCACTCTTCTAGCTTCAAGTGATGGTAAGTCTAATTCCCTCAGCCTCTCATCATAACTGAGATTGCGTATTTCTGGCACCAGTTTCGTGGCATGTCTTTGAACTTTTTCAAGCTTAGCTGTGTGCTTTTTCAAGTGCGGATTCCAAAAGGGGGGTGCATATTCGAGTTTTGGCCTCACATAGGTTACATAAATATTTCTGAACATTTCCTTGTCCATGTGCCTGAAGGCTACCCTTACAGTTGATAAGAATGCATATGCTGCCCTTTCTATGCCATTTATATGTATTTCTGGAGACAAATCTGCAAGTATGTTTACTCCTAGATCTCTCTTATTTTCTGTCTCTTGAAGTTGTACTCCAGCCACCGAGTAGTCAAGCTTGGGCCTTCTTGCACTTGTACCCATTCTCATTACCTTACATTTTGAAGCATTGAATTTCATTAGCCACTTTTCTGACCATTCATGCAGATTATTTAGATCCTCCTGAAGTTCTCTACCATTGTTCTCGTTTTTTACTTTCTTCACAATCTTTGCATCATCTGCAAACATATTCATGAATGAATTTACAGACTCTGGTAGGTCATTTACATATACAAGGAAGAAAAGTGGCCCTAAAACTGAACCCTGTGGAACTCCACTACTAACTCTTCTCCATTCAGACACTGAGTGTCTTACTCTAACCCTCTGTTCCCTTCCTTCTAAGTAAGTTTTTATCCATTCCAAAACATTCCCACCTATTCTAGCCATTGATTGCAGCTTCCTAATAAGTCTCCCATGTGGAACAGTGTCAAACGCTTTCTGGAAGTCTAGGAATATGCAATCTGCCCAGCCCTCTCTTTCCTGTAAGATTTGGCTTACCTCATCATAAAATTCTAATAAGTTTGTTACTGTTGATCTACCTTCTCTGAAGCCATGTTGCCTCACTGACAAAAAGTTGAAGGATTCCTAGTGAAGAGAGATATGTTTCCTTAGTAGTTTCTCCATAACTTTGCAAACTATGCTGGTCAAGGAAACTGGTCTATAGTTCAGAGCCGTGTCCATCCTTCCCTTTTTGAAGATAAGTATCACATTTGCTTGTTTCCAGCATCTTGGAATCTCCCCCGACTCCAGTGACTCCTTAAATATAATACTTAGTGCCACTGATATTGTGTATGTGATTACCTAATTATGATTACCTAATTGTGTTTACGGGAAAGAGACCAAAGCTCGTATCTTCCCGTCTCCTGATCGGTTCCATTTTATACTTAGTGATACTTATCATACCTGTCCTTAAAACTATGGATTGAGATAGCATAAACTACCTCCTCGCTTAGCGAATTCCAATTATCAACTACTCTTACACTGAAAAAGTATTTCCTTACATCCTGCATAGAAGTTTTCTTACGAAGCTTCAAACTATGACCTCTAGTTCATGTATGTGATTACCTAATTGTGTTTACGGGAAAGAGCCCAAAGCTCGTATCTTCCCGTCTCCTGATCGGTTCCATTTTATACTTAGTCATACTTATCATACCTGTCCTTAAAACTATGGATTGAGATAGCATTAACTGCCTCCTCGCTTAGCCAATTCCAATTATCAACTACTCTTACACTGAAAAGTATTTCCTTACATCCTGCGAAGAAGTTTTCTTACGAAGCTTCAAACTATGACCTCTGGTTCTAGAGCCAGCCATATCAAAATATCGATCCCTATCCACTCTATCATAACCATGAAGGAATTTAAAGACTGTCACCATATCCCCCCTCAATCTTCTAGCTTCGAGTGATGGTAAGTCTAATTCCCTCAGCCTCTCATCATAACTGAGATTGCGTATTTCTGGCACCAGTTTCGTGGCATGTCTTTGAACTTTTTCAAGCTTAGCTGTGTGCTTTTTCAAGTGCGGATTCCAAAAGGGGGGTGCATATTCGAGTTTTGGCCTCACATAGGTTACATAAATATTTCTGAACATTTCCTTGTCCATGTGCCTGAAGGCTACCCTTACATTTGATAAGAATGCATATGCTGCCCTTACTATGCCATTTATATGTATTTCTGGAGACAAATCTGCCAGTATGTTTACTCCTAGATCTCTCTCATTTTCTGTCTCTTGAAGTTGTACTCCAGCCACCGAGTAGTCAAGCTTGGGCCTTCTTGCACTTGTACCCATTCTCATTACCTTACATTTTGAAGCATTGAATTTCCTTAGCCACTTTTCTGACCACTCATGCAGATTATTTAGATCCTCCTGAAGTTCTCTACCATTGTTCTCGTTTTTTACTTTCTTCACAATCTTTGCATCATCTGCAAACATATTCATGAATGAATTTACACACTCTGGTAGGTCATTTACATATACAAGGAACAAAAGTGGCCCTAAAACTGAACCCTGTGGAACTCCACTACTAACTCTTCTCCATTCAGACACTGAGTGTCTTACTCTAACCCTCTGTTCCCTTCCTTCTAAGTAAGTTTTTATCCATTCCAAAAAATTCCCACCTATTCTAGCCATTGATTGCAGCTTCCTAATAAGTCTCCTATGTGTATGCGATTACCTAATTGTGATTACCTAATTGTGTTTACGGGAAAGAGCCCAAAGTTCGTATCTTCCCATCTCCTTATCGGTTCCATTTTATACTTATTCATACTTATCATACCTGTCCTTAAAACTATGGATTGAGATAGCATTAACTACCTCCTCGCTTAGCCAATTCCAATTATCAACTACTCTTACACTGAAAAGTATTTCCTTACATCCTGCGAAGAAGTTTTCTTACGAAGCTTCAAACTATGACCTCTGGTTCTAGAGCCTGCCATATCAAAATGTCGATCCCTATCCACTCTATCATAACCATGAAGGAATTTAAAGACTGTCACCATATCCCCCCTCACTCTTCTAGCTTCGAGTGATGGTAAGTCTAATTCCCTCAGCCTCTCATCATAACTGAGATTGCGTATTTCTGGCACCAGTTTCGTGGCATGTCTTTGAACTTTTTCAAGCTTAGCTATGTGCTTTTTCAAGTGCGGATTCCAAAAGGGGGCTGCATATTCGAGTTTTGGCCTCTCATAGGTTACATAAATATTTCTGAACATTTCCTTGTCCATGTGCCTGAAGGCTACCCTTACATTTGATAAGAATGCATATGCTGCCCTTACTATGCCATTTATATGTATTTCTGGAGACAAATCTGCCAGTATGTTTACTCCTAGATCTCTCTCATTTTCTGTCTCTTGAAGTTGTACTCCAGCCACCGAGTAGTCAAGCTTGGGCCTTCTTGCACTTGTACCCATTCTCATTACCTTACATTTTGAAGTATTGAATTTCATTAGCCACTTTTCTGACCACTCATGCAGATTATTTAGATCCTCCTGAAGTTCTCTACCATTGTTCTCGTTTTTTACTTTCTTCACAATCTTTGCATCATCTGCAAACATATTCATGAATGAATTTACACACTCTGGTAGGTCATTTACATATACAAGGAACAAAAGTGGCCCTAAAACTGAACCCTGTGGAACTCCACTACTAACTCTTCTCCATTCAGACACTGAGTGTCTTACTCTAACCCTCTGTTCCCTTCCTTCTAAGTAAGTTTTTATCCATTCCAAAACATTTCCACCTATTCTAGCCATTGATTGCAGCTTCCTAATAAGTCTCCCATGTGGAACAGTGTCAAACGCTTTCTGGAAGTCTAGGCATATACAATCTGCCCAGCCCTCTCTTTCCTGTAAGATTTGGCTTACCTCATCATAAAATTCTAATAAGTTTGTTACTGTTGATCTACCTTCTCTGAAGCCATGTTGCCTCACTGACAAAAAGTTGAAGGATTCCAAGTGAAGAGAGATATGTTTCCTTAGTAGTTTCTCCATAACTTTGCAAACTATGCTGGTCAAGGAAACAGGTCTATAGTTCAGAGCCGTATCCCTCCTTCCCTTTTTGAAGATAGGTATCACATTTGCTTGTTTCCAGCATCTTGGAATCTCCCCCGACTCCAGTGACTCCTTAAATATGATATTTAGTGCCACTGATATTGTGTATGTGATTACCTAATTGTGATTACCTAATTGTGTTTACGGGAAAGAGCCCAAAGCTCGTATCTTCCCATCTCCTGATCGGTTCCATTTTAGACTTAGTGATACTTATCATACCTGTCCTTAAAACTATGGATTGAGATAGCATTAACTACCTCCTCGTATGTGATTACCTAATTGTGATTACCTAATTGTGTTTACGGGAAAGAGCCCAAAGTTCGTATCTTCCCGTCTCCTGATCGGTTCCATTTTAGACTTAGTGATACTTATCGTACCTGTCCTTAAAACTATGGATTGAGATAGCATTAACTACCTCCTCGCTTAGCGAATTCCAATTATCAACTACTCTTACACTGAAAAAGTATTTCCTTACATCCTGCAAAGAACTTTTCTTACGAAGCTTCAAACTATGACCTCTAGTTCTAGAGCCAGCCATATCGAAATATCGATCCCTATCCACTCTATCATAACCATGAAGGAATTTAAAGACTGTCACCATATCCCCCCTTACTCTTCTAGCTTCGAGTGATGGCAAGTCTAATTCCCTCAGCCTCTCATCATAACCGAGATTGCGTATGTATGTATGCAGGCATGTATATATATATATATATATATATATATATATATATATATATATATATATATATATATATATATATATATATATATATATATATATATATATATATATATATATATATATATATATATATATATATATATATATATACTTCTTAAGTGCACAGTGACTTTTGGAACACCCTGTAGAAAAGGGACTGGGGAATATGCTGATGTACCAATCTCAAAAATGTCCACTGTGATGCACGATATCTTCTTCCAGTCAGAGCCTCGCTTTTTCTCGGTTGCATTATTGCCGTACTTCAAATTACCTTATTATTATTTTGTATATGCGTTATTTCAAATTCGTGTATTCTACAGTTGCGTAAAAGGAGAGGTGACTGCATACAGTGTATATATATATATATATATATATATATATATATATATATATATATATATATATATATATATATATATATATATATATATATATATATATATATATATATATATATATATATATATATATATATATATGACAGAGTGTTTTGCTCAGTCACCAGAGGCTGTTGGATGCCTTATTAGTTAATTTAGTAACATAACTCTCATCTCTCTAACTAAAAATAATTCCCACTTCTTGACTTTTGCAGATTATGATTATTTGCAATTTATATTTTAGCTTATTGCTTATTATAAATATATCTTATTTACTATTCTTGTACGTGTAGAAGTATAGTCCTGATATAAAGGCTGCTCCTACCTTTCCATCTTTTCAGTGAACCTATCAGATACGTTTTCTTTATAATTTTCTTATGATAAAATAGCTCTTGCTGATAATTTTGTTATAAATTTGACCTTGCTGTTATGTCATTAGCCTGTCTAGATATATTTCAGTAGCTTCTTTATTATATGAGTACTTAAATTCCGTCTACTATAACGCAAAGAACGTTCTAGAGATTGTTTACCAGTAACCTAACTTTCCATTATTATTCTCGTTTTATTTTATATGCTTCCACTTGATGCACCTAAAATACTGTCTCTCCCTTGCATCTCTGCTATAATTGCCTGCCAGGGACCACCACTAAAGTAGCCCTTAAATGATATAAGAGCCAATTGCTGCTCTAGAAATATATCCTACAGACGACGTCACCAAGAGGGACATTGAAGCTTCCTCATTTGGCGGCCAAACATCCCAGAGGCAACATCTCGCCTCAGCAGTCAAGTTTATTTCAAACCTTATTTATGTGGCATCTTCACAGGAATTCATCTGGCACAAACAAGGTGAGGGATAGTGTATGGTAAAGCTCGTGGGTCAAGCAAATTGGTTTCTCGAAAATTAGTTACATTCGTTACTGGCTAAATCCTATGAATTCTTTTCCTCAGATTCCATTCCCATACAAACGAAATTTTGTAAATACCTAACTGGAATCTCACTTGCCAAAGTTAATTCCTTAACCTGGAAATTACAGCTGATATACATTACTAAGAAGTTTCTTTTCATTGAATGTGATAAACGAAAATCTCATCCTCTGAAGACTGGTTATGAGCCCGTAAAAATGTATCCCTTCTCCTAACAAATTCTAATTTCATTTCACCCCTTTCTCGCATCGTAAATAAAGTGTTTTAAGTCAAAAACACGTGAATAAAGCTATTTGCTATATAAATTGCAAATAATTAATTATTTAAGTAACGTGTTGAACTGCAAATGTTTAAAAGGCAATTTTACCCTGTTGGTTTTGCAAATATTTCCTGTTAACCACAATCTAATGAACGCATACTGTATTTATCTTGCTAATTCTTCATATGTTGGGGATAAAGTGTTCAGAGTTATAAGTTGCAAATACTTCAAAAGGTGGTTTTGCACCCTCTTTTTCATTGCAAACAGTTCTTGATATCCAAAAGTGAATGAATACTGTATTTATCTCGTAGATTCTTCCTTATCATAGAGTGTTTTACCATATTAATTGCCAATCAGTAATAAGCATTGCAACTTTTGTGGTTGTCCACAATTTAAGGAATACATACAGTACTGTATTTGTCTTGCTTATTCTTCATTTATTGTGAATAAATTGTTTTCCTTTAATACCAGTAAAGAATTAATGGTTTTGACGCTCTTATGGTAGCATAAATATTTCTGGTTAGCTGTGACTAACCAATATATTTTCATCCAGTAGAATAATATTGGAAACTCATTATATGTGTGCACATGCTTTCAGTTTCCCATTATTAACAGTGTGTCATTTCTGTTTCTGCAATTGCAGTGTCCTCTATTCTACTCTGCCTTTGTGACAGAGGTAATCATCAAGTTGAGGCCAAAGTCTTGGCATATGTCCGTGGTGCCGGAAAACGAAATCATGCTCACCACCTCCGGGATTCGAGGCAGCATTTCATAAACTTTAATTAGAAAATTTAATTCAATTCTTTTAATGTCATTGCATTTTCAAAATTAAAAGAAAGTTGAATTCTGAGTTTCATTTAACCGAGTAGTGGTATATGGGAGGGGTGTTCAAGTACAAATATCTGTCCTGTCTGTTTGTGAGCTCTTAACCGAGCTTAGTACTTTGAGTTCCCTTAGTAAAACAGAATCTTAACAACTCTCCATTCCCCCAACAAGATTGGCGCCCGAACTGGGACCCGAACAGACAGACTGATTTTGAGAAATTTATTTTTCTTTTTTTCTTTTAACATTGCACATGAAACCCAATTACCATTGGCTCGGTTATTGAAATGAATGAATCATAGGCTGATCACGAAAATTTTCGTGCTAGAGACGTTGCGGATCAGAAATTTTTCTTAATTTCAATATTAATTATGGTAACTAATATTCTCTTGTTTCCCATGTGGTAAACAAAATTTCAGGAAATCTACATGAGATTATGTGGTAACAGACTGAAGGAATTTTGCATGACGAGAAGACGTGTTATTTAAAATTTCCTTTATTTGCGTGATAAGATTGAGTTTTAAAGCATTCGTGTTTTATATATCCGTTAAAGGGTGATACTTGTTAAGAATTGTTTATATTTCCTTGGGATTTAGGAATTGGGTGTAAGTATATAAAGTATTTTGCTTATAATTGTGTTTTATATTCAAGAATTGACTGCTCATAGATTGGGAAGAAAAACTTTGTTGTCATTTATCGAGCCTAGGCTAAGCCTTTCATGTGTCTGAGTTGTCACTTGAAAATAAATTTTGTCATTACTAGTAGACATGTGCAATCTGGCTGCCTAGTAAGCGGTTAGCTTATCTTTGGTGTATTTTGCATAGGATCTGTGCTCTTTGGGCAACACTCCAGAATTTTACTTACGACATTTTATTTGTGGGTACTGCCATATACGCGCTCATGCGCAGGCACGACGCTATACTGTACTTGTTTGTATTCTCTGGCACTGGGTGCTAGTCAGTAAAATTCGTTGTTGCTTATTCCTTTCATTTGCACCATAACTGCAGGAACTGCCACGTATTGCTGTTAAGCAGGCACGACTGCCATTCTGCATTACCAGTGTTTCATACACTGCTTTGCAACATTTTGCTGCTGTTACACTTGATATTGTTGCTCATTCCTTTCATTTGCACCATAACCACAGATACTGCCGCATATTGCTGTTAAGCAGGCACGACTGCCATCCTGTATTACCAGTGTTTCATGCACTGTTTTGCAGCATTTTGCTGCTGTTGCACTTGATTGTATTTTGAGTCACTTTTATGGTGAGGTTTTGAGATCACCTTTACGTTTAAGTTTGAACTGTGGTGTTGAAATTTTTTGTTTTTCTCTTCTCGGTGTTGTGTGGTTCTTTCATTTTTTTTCTACTATTGTAGAGATTTGTTTTTTTGTGGTTGTTTTTGGCACTTCGTTATTGACTGTTTAGGAAACCAACATGGAAACCAGGCAGTCACAAGAAACAAGCATGGACCCCATCGAAACATTCGATGAGGAGCGTTACCTGGGCATAATGATTGCTAGGGGTGAGAGATACTGTCTTTCCCCAGGGCAGAAGCTCTTCGAATGGGCTCATGAGAAGATGATTGAATGCCGAGATAAGCTGGAGAAGAGAGCAAGTGATGAGGCACAAGCACAACGTGAACATGAGCTTGTGCTTGCTCAGCTTCAAGCGGGATTCTCAGACAGTGGTCCTTCAACTGGAAATGGAAACCAGCCTCGTGATAGGCCCTCCCCAATACAGAAATATGAAGACGACGGCAGGCAACCGCTTGATACTTACATCCGCTCTTTCAAAAGTCTTGCGGTAGTTAGCGAAGGCACAGAGGCTGAGAAGAGTCGTTGGCTGCTCACCTCCATGCCACCCCGTCTACTTGCCCTGGTCAATGAACTCGACCAAATGCAACTGAGGGACTATGAGAAAGTTAAAAGCACACTCCTGGTCTCAGAGAACCTTTCACCAGCTGAGTGTCGTGCTAGGTATATTTCTGCTTTTCCATTGAAGGAGGAGACCTGTAGTACCTTTGGCAAATGCAAGGCTCGTCTCTTTAATGATTGGTTACGGGTTGCAAAGTGTCCTCGTGAGAAGTTGTATGCGTTCTTGATGTTTGATGCAATTGCCTATGAACTTCCTCCAGATGTTGTTGCATATGTAAGGACTCAGCTTAAGGATGAGATCAACTACAAGAAAAGTTTAGCCGCTGTGGACGAGTACCTCCAGCACAACCAGCCTGGAGTACGTCTCTGTGATGTTATGAGGGCAAGAAGGGCCGATTCCAAGGTTCGTCCTCAGAGTTGTATCTTCCCCGCAGCAAGCCATGATTCTCACTGGAAAGGAAATCATAGGAACAGGAAGCACAAGGGCCCCTTGCAGAACTCACATCGTCAAGCACATCCTCCTTACACTCCTAAGCCTTATTACGGCCATGCACCCACACTCAAGAAGGATAACTCAGTAAGACATAAGCCTCAGCAGTTCAGAGGCAAAGGCCATTACTCTGCTCCACCTTCCCAGGGTTTTCAGCCAAACTCTAAGAGCCACCACGCTCCCTCACACATCGGCGGCCCACAAAGCCGTCCAGCCACGCACTTGGTCCATGCTGTAGAAATAAGGCCAGAATGGGCCACTGAGGATAACTCCAAGGAACCTATGTGCAAACTTGTCAATGTGGAATTCACCGAATGTGGTAATCCGCAGGTGACCCCAAAATGTCTAGGAACTATAAATGGTGTGGAAGTTGAGATAGCCCTCAACACAGGGGCCAATTGCTTATTTCTTGACGAGAGATTCGTCAGGGATGAAGAGTTTACCGGCAAAGTTGTTCGTGTGTGGGTTGCTGAAGGAACACCCCAAATACGACGCTGCTGTGTCATTAACCTGGATTGCAAATACTACAAGGGAAAAGCCCCAGCTGTGGCAATGATTAGGCTTATGTACCCTGTCTTGCTGGGTCGTGCACTGAACCTAGTTCCTATATTCCAGGCCGACCTCTACCATAAGGATATTTCTCATTATAACTTCCCTCGGGGGAAGTCACATGAAGCCATTTCAGCAGCAACTCCTGGCCTCAATGCCAAGAATTTGGACAATTCTCCGACTGACTCTGTTGAGTCTGCTGCAGTTAGTACACGTAATGTGGAACGCAGAGAATTTCCCCCTCCTTTACCAGATGATGCACCTCTAGAGCCATTGAAGTCCCGTCCAGACTTTGCCAAATTGCAGCAAGATTGCCCCAGCCTCAAACGCTGGATGCAACAGGCCACCGAGGGAAGGACCTTCACAGTGAGAGGAGGAGGCCAGATCACTTACGCCCTTGAAGATGGAGTACTTCGTAGGCATGTGACTAAAGATGTCCACACCTTTAAACAGTTGGTGGTGCCCGCTTCGTTGCACCGCCAGGCTATGTATGTGGCACACCATTTACCTCTGAGTGGACACAGAGGCAAAGCAAAAACTCGGCACGTCCTTCAGAAGGCTTTTGCATGGCCAAACATGTACGCCAAGGTAGACAGATATGTAGACTCCTGCCCTGTCTGTCAATCCACCTCAACGGCACCCGTACCAAAACTTCCCATGGGGATAACTAAGCTCTCAATGGAGCCATTTTCCAAGGTCGCTATTGACATATTAGGTCCTATTAATCCAGCTTTGTCCACGGGGAAACAGTTCCTCCTGGTATATGTTGACCTGGCAACAAGGTACCCAGATACAGTGCCACTGTCTTCTATCACAACTGAAGCAGCCGCTCATGCCTTATTTGAAATCTGCTCCAGGGTTGGCTTTCCTGAGCAGGTCACTTCTGACAATGGAAGTCAGTTTACAAGTAGGCACTTTGAGGCTTTCTGTAACCTTTTAGAAATGAAGCACATTCGTACGAGTGTCTATCATGCCCAATCAAATGGAGCCTGCGAACGCTATAACGGGACATTGAAGCGATGTTTGCGCAAGCTAGTGATAGGTATACCTAGGCAGTGGGACAAGTACGTCCCTGCTGCACTTTTCTCCTTCAGAGACACGCCCCACGACACTACTGGATACTCGCCTTTCTAGCTGATTTATGGTCATAAGGTCAGAGGCCCAGTGGAATTCTTGGCAGAATTTTGGGATTCACTTACCATCGAAGATGACGATAAGGACGTCCATGAGTATATTTTGAAGTTTTCGTCTCATCTCAAAAGGGCTTGCAAAACTGCACAATTATCCATTAAGGGTCACCAGCAGACTGTCAAGCTCCTCATTGACAAGCGTGCCTGGCGTCGTGCCCTGACACCCGGAGATCGAGCTCTGTTACTTCTCCCAACAGATACTCGCAAGCTAATGCTACGCTGGAAAGGACTGTACACTGTGGTACACTGGGTGACCCCTGACAATTATGTGCTCAATGTTGATGGCAAAAATCAGAAATACCACAATAACCAGATGAAGCTTTATTGCGAAGACCCGGAGGCCCATAAGGATCCTGCCATTCCCACACACCGAAAGGAAAGCGTGAGTAATTGCATTATTAACTCCAGACTGCAACTGAGTCAACGGGAACAGCTGAACAAGCTATTAGAGGACTATGAGAACGTCTTCAACGACCTCCCAGGCATTACCGCTACCCTTGAGCATCATGTCAGATTGACTGACCCAGAGCCATTTCGGCATTCCTATGGTCTTCCCCACCAGCTGTACGTATGGCTGAAGGAAGATCTTGACACTTGGGTCCGCCTCGGAATAGTTGAAAAGAGCATTTCTCCTTGGTGTTCGCCATTACTGGCAGTGCGTAAGCGAGATGGCAGTCACAGATTCTGCCTTGACTGTCGTAAGCTTAACTCCCATACCATCTTTGATGGAGAGCCCATTGCTGATGCTGAGCATATTTTCTCATTGCTTTCCCAAGCCCGTTACCTGTCCAAGTTGGATCTGGCCAGTGGATTTTGGCAAGTCCCGCTGAGCGAGACTACCAAGCCTCTAACAGCCTTTTGCACAAGACATGGTCTATACCAGTTCAGAGTCATGCCTTTTGGTATGGTGAATGCCCCTGGCTGCTTCAGCAGACTCATGAGGATGAGTCTGCTGAATGACCTCGACAATATTTCATGCTTTATAGACGACATCCTGGTGCATTCTCAGGATTGGTCATCCCACCTCGAGACTCTCCGCAGAGTTCTCACTCGTCTGAACCAGCATGGACTTCATTTAAAGCCTAAATGTGAGATTGGTTTCACACAATTGCAGTATCTCGGCCATGTGGTTGGAGAAGGAGTTATGTCCCCTTTACATGACAGGGTACAAGCTATTAAGGATATGGAGAAACCTGCTACTGTCACTCAACTGAGATCATTTCTGGGTAGTGTCGGCTACTACCAACGGTTCATTCCACACTTTAATACTATCGCTGCCCCTTTGCAGCAAATGACCTCCTCAAAGCAAGGTAAAACCTCCCCTGTCCAATGGACAGATGAGGCGGAGAGAGCATTTTTCAAGCTCCGAGAAGCATTGGCAGGTGAGCCAGTATTACAACTGGTAAACCCTAATTTTCCAATTATCTTGCAGACCAACGCCTCAGACGAAGGCCTGGGTGCCGTGCTCTTGCAAGCCCGATCAGACAACTCAGCAGAAGTAGCTCCAGTGCGATATGCAAGCCGCAGGCTTCACCCTGCAAAGTGAAATTACTCCACCGTGGAGAAGGAAGCTCTAGCTGCATATTGGGCCATAAAGAAATTTGAAGTCCATCTGTATGGCCAACATTTTACACTGAGAACCGACCACCGACCTCTCCTATATTTACAGACTGCAGACAAGCTAAATCCTCGCCTGAAAAGATGGGCACTTTACCTGAATCTTTTCAAATTCACTGCCTAACATGTTCATGGCAAGGACAATGACCTTGCTAATCTACTAAGTCGACAGTCGTTACCCACAAATGAGGAAGCTGGTGCTGTTAGCCTCAATTTGACTAGTCGGTAAAGATTACTTCTCTAATGTGTTGTTTATTTTGTATGTCTTTCATACTGTACTGGACTTGTTTATTTTAATGTACAAACGTTATTCATAATGGAAGACGAAAAAGATGAAGATTATTTCTTTGATCGTAGTTTTATATTTCCCTTTGTGGGACTCTGAAAGCCAAAACATGGCGGAAAATTTTTGTTTAGTGTTGAATAGCTGAAACTGTTTTAAATCCAGTCGCCAATGTTAATGACGACTTGGTTCATATTTTACATTTGCGTATACTGTATTTTTTCTTTTGTATATGATTACCTAATTGTGATTACCTAATTGTGTTTACGGGAAAGAGCCCAAAGCTCGTATCTTCCCATCTCCTGATCGGTTCCATTTTATACTTAGTAATACTTATCATACCTGTCCTTAAAACTATGGATTGAGATAGCGTTAACTACCTCCTCGCTTAGCGAATTCCAATTATCAACTACTCTTACACTGAAAAAGTATTTTCTTACATCCTGCAAAGAAGTTTTCTTACGAAGTTTCAAACTATGACCTCTAGTTCTAGAGCCAGCCATATCAAAATATCGATCCCTATCCACTCTATCATAACCATGAAGGAATTTAAAGACTGTCACCATATCCCCCCTCACTCTTCTAGCTTCGAGTGATGGTAAGTCTAATTCCCTCAGCCTCTCATCATAACTGAGATTGCGTATTTCTGGCACCAGTTTCGTGGCATGTCTTTGAACTTTTTCAAGCTTAGCTATGTGCTTTTTCAAGTGCGGATTCCAAAAGGGGGCTGCATATTCGAGTTTTGGCCTCACATAGGTTACATAAATATTTCTGAACATTTCCTTGTCCATGTGCCTGAAGGCTACCCTTACATTTGATAAGAAAGCATATGCTGCCCTTACTATGCCATTTATATGTATTTCTGGAGACAAATCTGCCAGTATGTTTACTCCTAGATCTCTCTCATTTTCTGTCTCTTGAAGTTGTACTCCAGCCACCAAGTAGTCAAGCTTGGGCCTTCTTGTACTTGTACCCATTCTCATTACCTTACATTTTGAGGTATTGAATTTCATTAGCCACTTTTCTGACCACTCATGCAGATTATTTAGATCTTCCTGAAGTTCTCTACCATTGTTCGCATTTTTTACTTTCTTCACAATCTTTGCATCATCTGCAAACATATTCATGAATGAATTTACAGACTCTGGTAGGACATTTAC
>JAXCGZ010008174.1:0-7500 GCA_037179515.1 Halocaridina rubra
AAGCTTTAAGGATGAATGCTAAGTGCATAACCACTGAACTACGAAAGGGTAAAATACACTCGTGTGCGCGCGCGTGTGTGATTACCTAATTGTGATTACCTAATTGTGTTTACGGGAAAGAGCCCAAAGCTCGTATCTTCCCGTCTCCTGATCGGTTCCATTTTTAGACTTGTGTGTGTGTGTGTGTGTGTGTGTGTGTGTGTGTGACACGTGGAATACCCAATTAAACCATCTCTCTCTCTCTCTCTCACTCTCTTTCTAGCTTGCTTTTAGCATTCCCTCAGGAAAAAGGGTAGAGAAACCTCTCTCTCTCTCTCTCTCTCTCTCTCTCTCTCTCTCTCTCTCTCTCTCTCTCTCTCTCTCTCTCTCTCTCTCTCTCTCTCTCTCTCTCTCGCAGTGCTTTGCACGCATGAAGAGATTTCCTATAGGAGAAGACTATATTGTATTATGAAACTTGATGCAATTATGATCTTATGTGCCTAAGTTACTCGGGAGTCTCTCTTTTAGTGTCTCATATCACTACCACGCTAATGCCATCAAGGTGTGTGTGTGTGTGTGTGTGTGTGTGTGTGTGTGTGTGTGTGTGTGTGTGTGTGTGTGTGTGTGTGTGTGTGAGAGAGAGAGAGAGAGAGAGAGAGAGAGAGAGAGAGAGAGAGAGAGAGAGAGAGAGAGAGAGGATACCAATATGGAAAGCGCTCTCTCTCTCTCTCTCTCTCTCTCTCTCTCTCTCTCTCTCTTTCTCTCTCTCTCGCTTCTACAGGTGAGAGTACATTATAGGTGTAGATTGGCTAAGGGGAAATACAAGGCAGAAAATCCATTAAAAAAGGGAAATGGAGAAGGAGGGAAGCGAGATAAAATTGAATGGGAAGGAAGAACACACACACACACACACACACACACACACACACACACACACACACACATACATACATACATATATTAAACATATTTTGCCCCTGGCCTTTATTCAAACGTAGGATACATACTCGTTGTGCTAAAAGCTCTAATTATTGTACCATCGGAGGTATAAAAGAAAAGAAAAACTTCTTAGCTAACTGCTAAGCTAGGGAATGAACGCATTCTACAAATTGTCTATGTTCATTTTACTCTTCCCAACCTAACTCGTGACTTTGTTTTTGCATTTAATTCATATCCTAACTATACAGGCATTTACAATGATCAAAGACACACATTATTATATGTGAAAACATGAAACATATTTTGCTCCTGGCAGGGATTCAAACCGAGGACACATAATCAGTGTGCCAAGGCGCTACCAACTGTACTAACGGAGGTATAAAAGGAGAGATAAAGCTCTTAAGTAACTGCTAAGTTAGGAAATGAATGCATTCTACTCAATGTCTTTTATCATTTTACTCTCTTCCAAACCTCACCATGGCTTGTTTTTGCATATAATTCAAAGCCCTGCCAAATAGGTATTTACAGTGATCAATTACGCACATTATCATATGCGTAAACATGAAATATATTGCTCTTGGCAGGGATTCGAAAACTAGGGCACATGACAATTGTGCCAAGGCGCTACCAATTGTACAATAGAAGGCATAAAAAAAGAGTGAAATCTTTTAAATAACAGTGAAGCTTGAGAATAAACTCATTCTACAGAATGCCTATATGCATTTTACTGTCTCTTACCAACCTCACTCGTGGTTTATTTTCCCATTTAATTCAAATTCCTGCTCTAAAGGCATTTACAAGGCAGAAAATGCAAGTCTCTGCTAACAAATCTACTAGAATCTAATGATGAGGGAAGCCTACCTTTACAAATAAGAGATTGCTTGAAAGATTGCACATTCTTAGATTTTTAGAAGGCAATTAATACTGCCCCTCAACAGACACTTATGAAGAAACCACGAGTAATGGCAAGAACACGTGAATATATCTAGGAGTGGATAAGAACTTATTCAGAAAGAAAGGAACAGAGGGTCAGAGTGAGACATGAAGTCTCTGATTGGAGAATGGTTAGCAGTGGGTTCCACAAGGATCAGTATTAGCGACACTTCTGTCCCTCCTCTAGTTAAATGATCTGCCAATGGCTATAAATGCAATTTTAAATATGTTTGCAGACAGTGAAAGGAGTGTCCCTGTTTTACGTCACGGACTCCCTTTTCTACTAAGGGCTAGGACGGTTGCGATCTTGCGAAGGACTTGTTTTGGGAGAAGTAATCCTTACCCTGAATGCATGCTCTTGCTAACCTCAGGCCTTGACGGGGCGCGAACCCTCGACCTCACGCCTCAGAGTCGCGGACGCTACCGATTGAGCCACGGTGACTACAGACAGTACAAGGAGTGTGATGACGTTAAAAGACGACAGTAATGGTAAACTACTTCAAAAAGGCTTGAATATTCTGCATTAAATGTCAGACACTTGAGATATGAGATTCAATATTCAAGAAAGTAAGCAATGAGAATGGACAAGAGTGCAAGAAGGCCCAAGTTTGGATATGCAATAGCAGGAACGGAACTTTAAGAATGTGAACTTAAAATAGACCTATAGGGAAAATGCATTAGCAGATTTGTCTCCGGGAATGAATATAAATGGTATAATATAGGCAGCCTATACTGTCTTAGCATACATAGGGGGCCTTCAGGTATATGAACAAAGATATATTTGTAACTATTCACGTGACTTAAGTGGGACTAAAGCTTAAAAATGCAGCACTATTTTTGACTCCATACTTGAAAAAACATATAAGGATAATAGAAAAAGTTCAGAGGCATTCTAAAATCTCTGGCATGAGAGATCCGCAATCTAAATTATGAGGAAGGGCTGAGGGAGTTAGATTTACCATCACTCAAAACAAAAAGGAAGATGGGGGATTTGCTAACAGCTTATAAATTTATTAATTTTTTGACAGACAGGATAGGAAGCAATATTTTGGTATGGATGGGTTTAGAATAAGAGGTCACAGTTTGAAGCTTCGCCAGAAAACTTCGTTGCAAGATGTAGGGAAGTACTTTTTTAGTGTAAAAAAAGATGATGAATGGAACTCGCTAAGTGAGGAAATAGTAAATGCAATATGGATTCATTGTTCTAAGGACAGATATGATAAGTGTCAGTGAGGAAAAATTGAAACCAATCAGGAGACAAGGAGCTACCAACATTGGGTTCTTTCCAGTGAGCAAAATCAGGTAACTACATACATACATACATAAATACATATATACATACATGCATACATACATAAATACATATATACATCCATACATAAATACACATACATATATAAATCCTTACAGATATACTTATATAGATACATAACTTTTCCCTTTCACCCCTTTTCTTAAAATAGAAGCCATAAAGAAAGCTAGTTGTAATTTGTGAGAGACGGGAAGGAAACATAGAAGCATAAATCCTTTGACAAAACTAGAAAAAAAGACAACGCAGAAAAATTCTAAGAAAATTCACGAAATGGCAACTCGTCTACATCATTATTTTAGTTATTATTTCTTATTTAAGGAAGAGAGAGAGAGAGAGAGAGAGAGAGAGAGAGAGAGAGAGAGAGAGAGAGAGAGAGAGAGAGAGAGAGAGAGAGAGAGAGAGAGAGTTACACTGACGGTGAGATGAAAAAGTAAAAAGAATAAAAATGTTACGAAAATTCACGATGTAGCAACCTATTCGTTCATTATTGTAGTTATCATTTCCTATTTAAGGGGCGGAGAGAGAGAGAGAGAGAGAGAGAGAGAGAGAGAGAGAGAGAGAGAGAGAGAGAGAGAGTTATCCATATTTGTATCCTATTTCTCTCTCTCTCTCTGAGAGAGAGAGAGAGAGAGAGAGAGAGAGAGAGAGAGAGAGAGAGAGAGAGAGAGAGAGAGAGAGAGAGAGAGAGAGAGAGAGAGAGAGAGAGAGAGAGCGAGAGAGAGAGAGAGAGAGAGAGAGAGAGAGAGAGAGAGAGAGAGAGTTTTCCATATTTGTATCCTATTTCTCTCTCTGAGAGAGAGAGAGAGAGAGAGAGAGAGAGAGAGAGAGAGAGAGAGAGAGAGAGAGAGAGAGAGAGAGAGGAGAGAATAAACGTATGGACATATGATTAGATTGAGATATATAATGACAAACAAACGCCTAGATATATAAACAGATTGATAAATAGTCAAATATATTTATAATATAGACAGATACGTGCGTGTGAGTACATTGACACAAACAAACTGACAACATAGGACACATAGAGACTTTTACAGAAAGACAGATAGATAACAACTAACAACTTAACAGAAATACGAAACAATGAAAGACGAAATGAAATGAAGACAGAAAAAGTCATCTCGCCTTCATATCCGAGATCAAGTTTGTGTGTGTGTGTGTGTGTGTGTGTGTGTGTGTGTGTGTGTGTGTGTGATTACCTAATTGTGTTTACGGGAAAGAGCCCAAAGCTCGTATCTTCCCGTCTCCTCATCGGTTCCATTTTAGACTTAGTGATACTTATCATACCTGTCCTTAAAACTATGGATTGAGATAGCATTAACTACCTCCTCGCTTAGCCAATTCCAATTATCAACTACTCTTACACTGAAAAAGTATTTCCTTACATCCTGCAAAGAAGTTTTCTTACCAAGCTTCAAACTATGACCTCTAGTTCTAGAGCCGGCCGTATCAAAATATCGATCCCTATCCACTCTATCATAACCATGAAGGAATTTAAAGACTGTCATCATATCCCCCCTCACTCTTCTAGCTTCGAGTGATGGTAAGTCTAATTCCCTCAGCCTCTCATCATAACTGTGATTGCGTATTTCTGGCACCAGTTTCGTGGCATGTCTTTGAACTTTTTCAAGCTTAGCTATGTGCTTTTTCAAGTGCGGATTCCAAAAGGGGGCTGCATATTCGAGTTTTGGCCTCACATAGGTGTGTGTTTGTGTGTGTGTGTGGGAGAGAGAGAGAGAGAGAGAGAGAGAGAGAGAGAGAGAGAGACAAGAGGAAGACAATAAAGAAGGAATTAAAAGGATGGAGGGAGGGGCACGGACAGAGGGTGCAGGAAACAGTCGCCTAATGATGACGAAAGAGAGGTGTCGCAGCCCTGACAGAAAATGCTGGATAAGCAGTTCTCTCTCTCTCTCTCTCTCTCTCTCTCTCTCTCTCTCTCTCACACACACACACACACACACACACTAAAATTCAATAATCATGATCTCTTACTTAAGTTTCAAAGGTCGAGGCTCCGTTTCTCACCCTTTATGTGTGGTTTAATACCATTAAATACTGTATTTGCACAATTAAATATGTGATATTACTATAACATTTCCAACATGTACTTAGCATCATACTGTGAGTTATCCGTATCTTTTGTAAGAGGTTGTGGGATTCTCATTTATAAAGGACATCGTCGCACAACGGTTCTACCCCCCCCCCCCGTTCCTTTGATTCCAGTGGTATGGGATTCCGTTTTATCATGCAGTTTGCATAAACAAGTTCCAAATATCCTTCTAGATGTTAATGTAATGGGATTCCTGCTTATACAGGACCTCGTAGCGCAAAGGGTGTCGGCCTTTATCTTTGATTTCAGAAGTTCAGAGTTTAATTCCCGGCCTATACGGATAGTAAGAAATATTATTCCTGATATTATCTTCTAAATCACAATTACTTTACAATTAAAAAAAATGTAGATATATAAGAACACCAAAACAAGTGACAGTGATTGAAAATATCCAAGCTATCATCTCAAAGCCAACTAGCTCCATAATGCAGATAAAATGATAGATATTGAAATATATACCACTTCAGGTAACTGAAACAAACATCACCCTATTAACAATACCGTCAAATATAACTTCTAACAAACTACTGTCTCGAACATACATTTTGTGTTCCGGTTTTACGTCACGGACTCCCTTTTCTACCAAGGGCTAGGACAGTTGCCTTCTTGCGAAGGACTTGCTTTGGCAGATGTAATCGTTACCCTGAGTGCATGCCCTTGCTAACCTCAGACCGTGACGGGGCGCGAACCCTCGACCTGACGCCTCAAAGTCGCGGACGCTACCGCTTGAGCCACGGTGACTACTGTCTCCAACATACATATGAAAGTAAAATATATTTAAGGAAAAATATCAATTCAGGTCAGGGGTTTATTTATTCCGGCAAAAATTATATTTAATAGCTAAATCCTATTAAAATACCATTTCCTCACTTATAATATTATTATATAAATATACAGACTAAAAGGTCAAGTGGACCAAAACAAGAAGCCAGGATAGACCTAGCAAGGCACTGGTGGATAAAGGGCGATTTACACGGTCAAACGGTTCGTCGAACGAGGTTCGACAGACAAGTGTTTGAAGTGATGTTCGAACGCGTGAACGGGGTATTTGGTTGTCGAACACGGAACAAATACCCCGTTCACACGTTCGAACATCACTTCCAACACTTGTCTGTCGAACCGCGTTCGACGAACCGTTTGACCGTGTAAACCCCCCTTAACACTATTACTGAGGAAGTGCCACCGGATGGCATTCCAGGAAGGAATGGAGCCTCACACTGATGCACTTCAGTATTCCAGGCGATTGGTGAGAGGAGGCACTAATCAGCTCTGCTAATAATGATCTTACTCCTAAATCCTAATGAATAATTATCCCAAATCCTCTCAGTACTAAAGGGATGGTAAAAATTCCAATGCATGGAATTATGATTGTTCTGGAAAATATTTTTTTCTTAAGTTCAATCCGAACAAATACATCACAAAGCAAAATGAAAGTACTGACTATTTTTATGTTGTAAATCTATCAGATAGTTGTATATATGACTGATCTGTTAACGATTGAATAGATGGATTCGGTTTTACGTCACGAACTCCCTTTTTTACTAAGGGCTAGGACGGTTGCCTTCTTACGAAGGACTTGTTTTGGCAGATGATCTGTTAACACTCCTCTTAATACTAATTGCTTACAATTATAAATAAGTGCAAATTATAATTAAATTTTTTGTACTTATGTACCATTATTAGTCTGCAAAATGGAGTTGAACACAGAATGTGGCTGGAATATGAAAGTCTGGATGCTCTTTCTAGCACCCAAAGGTGAGCTCAATCGCGGGTCTGTCAGATCACGAGTCGAGCGCTCAGACCACTCAACCACCGTCCTACATCAACATCTTGTGAAACAAGAAGCTCTACAAATGCAATGGAACTTTGTTCTTTTACTCAAGTCTTGTTAGATTCCCCTCACCCATCACTTCCCCGTGTAGCTTCACCCAAGTCTTGTTAGATTTCCCTCACCCATCACTTCCCCTTGTAGTTAGTATGCACAGTTGAACTATCAACTGGGGTGCCATTTATCATTACAAAAGCCTCAAACTCCCAACAACAGAAAAAAAAAAGATGTACAGAGACGTACAGCAGGGGAAATAAATTCCATGGCACCCTCTGGCATAAGAAAGTGATATTCAACAACTACACTGCTTTGGTTTATGTACAGTATAGAAAGAAATGTATGAAATGTATGAACATTATTTGTGTTAACATTTGATACTAATATAGTGTCTGAGTCATA